>VYZR01054193.1:0-10204 GCA_013400675.1 Oxylabes madagascariensis | reverse complement strand
TCTTTTCCAGCCTTAATGATTGTGTCTTGGCTCCTGTCTGCAAGGTTCTGGCACTCCAAGGAAGCAGCCTCGCAAGAGCCCGCTGGTGCCTCGCAGCTTGGAGCCCCCTGTGCTGGAGCTGTCACCTGGAGCCAAAGCTCAGCTGGAAGATCTGATGATGGTAGGAGATCTACTGGAGGTATCTCTGGATGAAACTCAGCACATCTGGCGGATTTTGCAGGCCACTCATCCACCCTCTGAGGACAGGTTTCTTCATGTCATGGAGGTAGGGAACTTGAAGAAATATTCTGGTGTGGAACAAAAAACCCACCACATTCTATTGATGGATTTATGTAAAGATGATCTTGAATAGTTGAGTGCTCAGTTGCTTGTCATGTTTGGATTTCACCTGGAGAGAGTAGTAGATTACAGAAAACAACAGAATAAGTGATCCAGAAATTCAGTTCTTGATCACTCATGCCGTAGCACTGTCCTCCACAGTTAACCATATTTAGAACAGTTTTCTCAAGTAGGTCCATGTGCAAACCTTAGTTTAGAAGATAACAGGTTAAGGGAGGAAACACACTTCTTGATTACGCCTGGAAACAGAACTAATCTGCAAAACAGTTACAGCAAACATTTAGGAAGATGAAAAGTTACACTTAGCTTATATAACACGATACTTGTGTGTTACTGAACTTTTTTACTGGGGAAAATATGTTCTGATAATGCAGACAGTGAGGTTCCTATTCTTCCTCAGAGTAACCTAGACATAGCAATTTTTTTATTGATATACTGTGAAGATGTCCTGATTGCTTTGCCCAGCTGCCAGTGGATCAGGCAGATTTATCTGCTGGTTCTCAGGTCTAGTCAAAATCACTTAGCTACATTGATGCAGAGGGCAAGGGATGTGTGCAGCAAGAGAAGGTCAGCTGCTGGGTTGAAGAGCTTGAGTGGAACCCATTTTTTATCATCTGTCAGCTGCAGTTAGGGGTCAATTTGGCCATATGTAGCAATGGATTTTATGAGGGATTGATGGGTTACTGAGCTGCACAGGAAGAACATGTGATGGTGGTTCTTTCTTGGCTGTTTGGTGGTGTACAGTAGTACAAGATGGAAGGTTGCATGCTGTGAGCAGTGAGGTTAGGTGAACATGTTCACTGGTGTCTCATTTTCTGCGTGCCATCCATATGCAGTGGGTGAGTCAAAGTGTTGCCAAACTGCATCAGTTAGAAATGTGGAGTATAAAACTGCCCCTGCCTCCCAAGTACTGCTGCTTTACCACCTTTCGCCCCCAGTGCTACCTAAGCTTAATGTTCTTTTAATGTGATGGGTTTGGCAGGGAGCTGATGGAAGAGCCGTTTGAATGCCAGTAAATAACAATTCATAAATAATATGCCAGACTGTTATATTAATAGTTAAGCAAAGGGAGTGGGGTGAGGAGTGTAGAGTGTGTGCATTACAACATTTTCTGGTTAACCTTTATGAATACTTGCTTGACCAGAACTGCTCATTATGAATTGAATATCTTCTGTGTCTATTGACATACAAAATAAGTAGACTTCTGTGAAATAATCTTGAGAGGATTTGGTTTTGGGTGGAGTAGCTATATTAAGTAATGTACAGGAAACAGACTCTTTACTTGCATATAGTATGTTCTTAATCTATTAATAATTAAGGTTAAAGTATATAGCTGCATTGACTGAAATCAAGTCAGTCCTCTTTGTACAAAGGACTACACAAGTGAATCTTTCAGGTGTGAATGGGACTCGTCACTGTGAATTCTACCTGCAGGGACAGAGCTGGCCAGTTTTAAGCCCCACTTGTGATCAGAATCTGTTATTTAAGAGCTCTTGATGACACCAGGGTATTTGCAATGTCTGCCAGTTTGGAAGCCGTTCAAATAATGGATGTTGCTTTCTCTTCTTGCTTGAGTTGATGATACATTTTAAGAATTCAGCAATTACTCTTCCCTAATCTCCAAAACAACACTTGCTTTCTCTCAAAAATAATTACAGGCAAGACTGACCTCAGATGAAAAATAAGCAAGAGCATCTAACAAATGATTAATCTTCTCAACTTCTATTAAAAGACAATGTGAGAAGGGAGTTGTAATTATTGCTTATTTTGCCTTCTTACCCTTGCTGATAATTTACTTTTTCCAGTGGGTATTTTTAGCTGATTCTACTTTGACACAGTTCATAACACTTAGGAAGTTTTTATAGTACGGTGAAAATGAAGTTAAGTGGTTTTTTTGTTTAGAATTTGTAACGGTATGTTGTTGACTAGATTTCTTCATGCCATATCAGGTTATATGTAGAGGTAAGTACATTTCTCAGACCTCAGGTTTGCAGGAAATTTGTATTTGAGTAAAATATTTATCTTTTTCTGTGAAGGATGATAGCATGGATGAAAAACCACTGAAAATGAGAGGGAGGGACTCTTCTGAGAGGAAGCGGAAACGAAAACTGGAGAGAGCAGAGCAGTTCTTTGGAGATATGAAGCAAAAATCTAAAGAGCTGAAAAAACTGGAAAAACCCAAGAAGAAGAAGCTAAAACTCACCATGGATAAGACAAAGGAGCTGAACAAGCTGGCAAAGAAACTGGCTAAGGAAGAGGAGCGGAAGAAGAAGCGAGAGAAGGCAGTTGTGGCAAAGGTAGAATTGGCAAAGGAGAGCACAGAGAAAAAAAGAGAGAAGAAGGTTCTGGATATTCCTTCCAAGTATGACTGGTCAGGAGCAGAAGAGTCGGATGATGAGAATGCTGTGTGTGCTGCTCAGAACTGCCAAAGGCCCTGCAAGGACAAGGTGAGTTTCCCCTTTCTTCTGTCACAGGCAATTCTGTGCTAAGTCAGAGCCCCTGTGCCGGGTAATATTTAAGTTGGAGCAGCGTGAGAAACCAAAGTGGTGTGGTTAGAAATGAGAGAGGATTGAGTAGTACTTGGGTAGGTACATGGGTTTAGCAGATTAAACTGTAGAACTTCCTTATTCTCTTAGGGACTTCAAAACAGAAGATGGAAAATAAGAATCTGGGAAAAGGTACTCTGTTTTGGTTGGGAAGTTTAACTTCTTCAAGCTGTGTGATTTTATGTGCAACATGCATTGGCTGATTCAAAGGACTAATTCTTTGACTCAGAAAGAAATGTTCCTGTCTTTACTATGTTTCTGAGCAGGAGTGGGATGCATTATGTTCCTAAATGAAGTAAATTTTCTGTATTTCTTGCATACACTCTGTTAACACTGATGCTGCAGGCTGAGTGATCTACAGACTTAAGTGGTTCATTTTGCTTGTTGGAGATAAATAATCAGTTATTTTATATATATATATAGTATATAGCTCAGGTAGGTTTACCAGAAGGTATTTTCCTCCTAGGAGCTGTGCCTGTGTGTCCCCCCTGGTAACAGGCCGTGTGTTGCTCTGGTGCTCTCTTGCAGGTGGACTGGGTGCAGTGTGACGGGGGCTGCGATGAGTGGTTCCATCAGGTGTGTGTCGGGGTCTCCCCAGAGATGGCTGAGAACGAGGATTACATCTGTTTAAACTGTGCCAAGAAACCCCTGCAGGGACCCAGCAGCCCTGCCCACGCCCCACCTCCTCCCTTCTTGCTGAGCTACAAACTCCCCATGGAAGATCTCAAGGAGACGAGTTAGCAACGACTCGATGCGCGGAACTTGTTGGGAAATGGACCACTGGAAGCCTTGAGGAGGAGGAGAGGGTTTGAAGCTTCTCTCGGCAGGATGTACAGACGTGCAGCGGAGCGGGCCCGTTCTCAGAGCCGGCTGCCTCGGGACAGCAGGAGCGTGGAGGCGGCGGCACCGCCCCACGGGGAGCTGCAGCCCGCGCCTGCTGACTCCAGTGTCTCCATCCTCGGCGTGGCTGCTGCTCTCAAGGACTGAGCAAACTCCAGGCTGTTAGATTAGACCCTTCAGGCTCTTAGAAGTGTTGACAGTGGAGCTGGCCTGGAAGTGGTGGGCATAGGCTGAAGCTCTTAGACCTACCGGGTTTCCCTACGGAGGTGACTTTGGAAGTTGTCTTTTGCCTCTCCACGCCAACCCAGTGTGTAGAGCGGTGTCTTAGGAGAATGAAATTGCCTCCATATCCAGGCAGCTAACACTACACCATAAGGGTGGGAGCAAGTGGATGAATTTCTTTTAATTTCTCTTTTGTAGCTAAAGGGCAGAGGAGCTCATAATCTCAGAAATCAGCAAAGGTTCTGTTTACCAAAAAAGAAACCCAACTCTACTCCACTAGGCAAAATTTTTTCCTCGGTGGGAAACAACTGATCTTCCTGTCCTGAGGAGGGCCAGAAAGCATTGATAATGTTTAGCTAGACCAGAACTTGGGAAGAGCAGAGTGCTTCCCTTTCCACAGGGATGCTCTCTCCTGTTCTAGGCTTTGCTTGGAGTTCTGCACTCCTGCACATTGAAGTTGTGTGGCGCAGGATGGAGCTGGCAAGGAGGTACAGCACCCAGGGCACAGCTTCTGAGATCTGTACCCCGGGGATGGGAAGGAAAGAAGACAGCCCACTTACCTCAGAGGTTACACTGACATGTGCTTCTGTGACAAGTTTCACTCACAACTCTTTCCAGTATCACCAGGCTACGGGCATGGCCTCCTGTGATACCAGCAGACAGTCTGCAGATACTGTTCACAGTGCAAACCCCTCCCTGCTGGCTTTGCTGCATGTGTACCAGAGTACAATCAGCAACAGTTCTTGTTTGAAGTTGCCCCTGGCTTTGCCAGGGGACCAGAGGGCTTGGGGTCATCCTGGGTGACAGTTGTTTTAGTAAATCCATTTTTAAAGAAGGACTTGTTTTTACTTTTTTCTAAATGTCTCAGACTACTGACTTGTTCTATAAATAGATTATTTTTCTTTGATTTTTTTATACTTACCACTGTTAACCAGCAGCACAGACAGAGGTTCACAAAGCAAAAACCTGCCCGTGGGCTTGGGTTTTTTTACTCCATTCCTTCCTTGTAGTACAAGGAATTAGCAGTTACCTTCCCCATTCTAGCTTGACCAGCTGCCTGTGTTTAAATAGGTAAATACATTTCATGTGCTACCTTTGTGTTTGGGTTTGTTCCTATTAGTGGGGCATCTGGGCCTTAATGACTCCAGTGGATGCTGGCCTTGTGTATGTGAATGTCTGAAGTCAGCCCCTGGGCTGCCTTGTCCCCCTCTCCACTCGCTCCCTATTGTGTTTCCATTCTTCTGCAGTTCTAGGAGTGTTGTAAGTAGTGTCCAGTCTTACTAGGAGCTGGATTGGGATTTAAAGAAATATTGACAAAAACAAAAGTGTGCTGTCTTGACTGTTCTGTGTCCCTTCTCTTGTTCTCTTAATATTTGGAAGTTTATTTATCTGGCAGAATTGTCCATCCAAAAAAAAACCAACTCGGCTCAGGTAGACAGAACTTTATTGTTTTCTTCTGTGTGTGCCTGCTACCCGGGAAGAGGAAAATGTGCAAAAGAAAAAGAAATAAGATGGAGGGCAGAAGATCCAGAGTCTTGGGAGCTTTGAGTGCAAATTGGACACAGACTTCTAATTCCTGCTCCTTAAAGACTTAATGTGGTGTTAAAAGCAAGCTGTGGTTAAGCATGTGGCTGAACAGGCACCCTAGCAAATTTAAGAGTATTATTTGTTTACTTATTTATAAAGGAGTCTATGCTTTAGATAGACATACTCTTTTTGCCTCCAATTACTTTTTTTTCTTCTCAATGTACACTTAGTTTTGGTAAACTGATTTAAATAGTCGTTACTTTTCCTTCAAGCTTTAACTGATGGTACTACATAAATGTTTCCCTATATGGAGTGGATAAACGATCTGTCACAGATGTTTAATCGTTCCAGAAGTAGACTAGTACAAGATTTCTTAAAGAATCCCAGTGTTCCGTATTCTTTCCTGACTCCTAGAATTTGTGACACAACAGGGAAAATATGGTTAGCATCTCCTGTTAGCCACTGAGCATATCCTCGTAACCATTCCTGCATTCTCTGTCGTGATGAAGTCGTTGTATGTAATCACCATCAACTGGAAAAGAGACCTTTGAGTAAAGCTGCATTGCATGTCCCTGTTTCTCTGTGTAGAAGGTGTGGTGGAGAGCCTTGACAGTAGCACTAGTGACAGCAAGATGGAAACAAACAGCTCTACAATGCAACCATGGTCATTCTGCTTGTAACAACCACAGGAAAGAGCAAACAACAGAAAGAAATGTGCAGATCATATGCAAAAGTCACGTTTTTAGTAGCTGTTTTTCATGTAGCCACATGGAGAGCCTCTATTCCACTGTTGGAAGGAGGTTGCCACATTTTTTTCTGGTCACAGATGTCTCGTCTGCTTTCGGATAAGGTGTTCATAAGCTGAAGACCATTATTAGCTTTACAACTTACTGTTTTAAGCTTGTTTTTTAAGAGCATAATTCCTATCAAAGGATTGCTGATGGTATGAACTTATGAATAAATGTTAACTTTTGGAAAAACCTGTAGTTAGTGGTTGAAAAACCCGAAGCTACAGCTGTGGTATTGTCTCCAGATCCTAGGAGTTTGAATTTTTATAAAAGCATATGCAGAGAAGCCAGCCAAAGCCAAGATAGAAATGTTCTTACAGGTCTGCTGCAGCTGTGGGAAAACTCTCTCGTGCTTTGGGGACAAAATCTCAGTACACAAAAAATATTAGCTCGTGTATCTAGAAAGGTACGTGTCTTAATGCTGTAGTCTACAAAGGCTACTTGCCACTGCCGGTGTTATTTCTTTCCATGTGTCTGACACAAAAGGTCAAAGAAATTACCTGAGCTGTTGTGAGGAGATGAAAATGGCCAGGGCTTGAGTTGTATAGCTTGTACAAACTATGTGTTTTCAGGTTTTTCTTGTAAAAAACAGCCTGGAATTTGGCAGCTTTGCTTGCAGAGAGATAAATGTCACTGCTGACCTTCAGTACCATTGCCTTTAGGATTTATGCTTTTGACAGATCTGTAGCTGAAGGCTTGTGCAGCCTGGACCATTGGTAATGAAGACTTAAGAGGTAATGTTGATATTACGGGTATTATCTGAAGGGCTTGGAACACAGTCACACAGCTTAAGGTAACAGGCAGTTGTATCAGCCACACTGTGAAACTTGCATTGATCTTTTCACTTTTTAGAATTGTGGAGTTATTTAGATCGGGGGGTACTTCTGGGGATCATCTGGGTCAACCTCCTGACCAGAGCAGTGCCAACTTGAAAAGTAGGCGAAATTTTTCAGGGCTGTGTCCAATAAAATTTTGAGTATTTCCAGGGATGGGTAGTCAATGACTTCTCTGATTTCCCATTTGGTTTTGTAGCATCTTCAGTGCAAAATTCACTTGCTGTAATGTGCCTGTTGCCAGAGTCTGGCTCCATTTCTCTAATTTTCTGATTTTCCCTAATCATCCATTAGGTAGTTGGAGACTGCAGGTCCTGCAGCTTTGGTTTCCAAGCTGAACAAACCCAGCTCAGCCTCATTTGAGCCATGGCATGAGCTGCAGCCTTCTGACAGTCTTGGTGGTCCGTGTTGCAGGTTGGTCAAGGTACTGAGGAGCCCAGTAACACCGGATGTGTTACTCTAGATACAGATTAAAAGTGTTGGATACATGGGGGGAAATAACTTCCATTAACCTGCAGCTCATATTTTTGCTGTGCAGCCTCCTACAGGGCTGGCCTGTATAGCTGCAAGTACTGCTGACTCCTTTTCATGTAGCCCCAGGTCTTCTGCTTTATAATTTCTCAGATACAGAACTTAAAGTTTCCATCAAGCACACTACTTCAGCCAGGAAAGATCCAATGGAATGGGAGTTCCCTCCTCCCGTGTTTTGGGCTCTGCTGCTCCTGTCCTCTGCCAGCATTGTTTGATGTCATCTGAGTGTGCTCTGTGCCACTGCCCAGATGGGTAAGAAAAAACACCTGAGGTGCTGCACTTGCAGCTGTCCATCTCCAAGGTTTCAAATTGGTGANTGCAGAGAGATAAATGTCACTGCTGACCTTCAGTACCATTGCCTTTAGGATTTATGCTTTTGACAGATCTGTAGCTGAAGGCTTGTGCAGCCTGGACCATTGGTAATGAAGACTTAAGAGGTAATGTTGATATTACGGGTATTATCTGAAGGGCTTGGAACACAGTCACACAGCTTAAGGTAACAGGCAGTTGTATCAGCCACACTGTGAAACTTGCATTGATCTTTTCACTTTTTAGAATTGTGGAGTTATTTAGATCGGGGGGTACTTCTGGGGATCATCTGGGTCAACCTCCTGACCAGAGCAGTGCCAACTTGAAAAGTAGGCGAAATTTTTCAGGGCTGTGTCCAATAAAATTTTGAGTATTTCCAGGGATGGGTAGTCAATGACTTCTCTGATTTCCCATTTGGTTTTGTAGCATCTTCAGTGCAAAATTCACTTGCTGTAATGTGCCTGTTGCCAGAGTCTGGCTCCATTTCTCTAATTTTCTGATTTTCCCTAATCATCCATTAGGTAGTTGGAGACTGCAGGTCCTGCAGCTTTGGTTTCCAAGCTGAACAAACCCAGCTCAGCCTCATTTGAGCCATGGCATGAGCTGCAGCCTTCTGACAGTCTTGGTGGTCCGTGTTGCAGGTTGGTCAAGGTACTGAGGAGCCCAGTAACACCGGATGTGTTACTCTAGATACAGATTAAAAGTGTTGGATACATGGGGGGAAATAACTTCCATTAACCTGCAGCTCATATTTTTGCTGTGCAGCCTCCTACAGGGCTGGCCTGTATAGCTGCAAGTACTGCTGACTCCTTTTCATGTAGCCCCAGGTCTTCTGCTTTATAATTTCTCAGATACAGAACTTAAAGTTTCCATCAAGCACACTACTTCAGCCAGGAAAGATCCAATGGAATGGGAGTTCCCTCCTCCCGTGTTTTGGGCTCTGCTGCTCCTGTCCTCTGCCAGCATTGTTTGATGTCATCTGAGTGTGCTCTGTGCCACTGCCCAGATGGGTAAGAAAAAACACCTGAGGTGCTGCACTTGCAGCTGTCCATCTCCAAGGTTTCAAACTGGTGACTGCTGAAGCCTGAGCACAGAAGTCTGTCCCGTTTTTCACTGCCATTGTAGGCTGTCCATCCATTCCCTAAGTGTTTTTGCTGTGAGTCAGGGTAAGCACCCAGTGCTCTACCCTTGTCCATGGAGTCCGTCACAGAAGGTGACCAGATTGGGCTAAGGTTGCAGTGGTGACTGTTGCCAGTCACATTATCCCTCATGGGTGTGGGTGTTGGTTTGAGGGGGATTGGTTCCATTATCTTTCTCTTCTTCATTGAATGGGCATAATACACAGAGGGTTCATCACAGTCTGTCAAGAAAGGGTTCTTCCTGTTTTTTCCTAGGGTTCAGATGTTTTCCTAGGGGTGGAAAAAGTTTCTTAGCATCATTCCTGAAATAACTGTTAAAATTGCTGTAGGAAATTGAGTGCTGTGGTCTGCTAAAAGCAAAGTCTGAGGCTTACTCCAGTTAGATGCAAAGGAAAAGCAGGGAACTCCTTCACGTCCTCTTTAGCTGTGGTCATTAAGAATGTGTTTAGTCAGCCTGCCTGAACCAAACAGGAACTCTGCTTGGAGCACCGAGGCAGCAGGAGGTGCAATAAATCCAGCCCTTATCGGCATTGCAGCCACGCTGGCTTTGGGAGGGTGATGGATGTGTGCAGCAGCTGGAAACTGCACAGCAAGGCATGGAGAGCTTTGAGCCTTGTGTGATGGGACTGCTCGGCACAAGTGAGGGTCAAGTTGTAGGTAAAGGGAATGAAAGTAGCGAGGATTTGTTGAAAAACAAATATTTGTAAGGAGCTGTGCTTGGAATGGCTTTGAAACAAAAGCTGTGCTGCAGTGAATAGTTTTAGTCCAAGGTGGGGCATTGTGTCTTAATTGGAGGCTTTTCAGAGGTCGGGTTTTGGCAGTCTGCATCTCCCCCCCGCCCCCCCCCCCCAAAAAAAAGCATTTAAAGCCAAGTGCCAGAGGGAGCTGCTGTGGTTGTTTATGTCCGAGGAGAGCAGCCCCCCCTGCACACAAGCCCTGGGGTGATGGTTGGTGTCTCTTGCCAGCCTGGCACTTGCTTTTCCTGGGTGGGACAGCAGCAGAAGGAAGGGCTGCATCCTAGTGCAGGTTGGTGCAGCCCGTGCTCAGCTCAGCCCCAAGCAAAGGGCACGGCTGCAGCTCCCCAGGGGAGGGAGGTGTTTGCTGCTGCTGGGCTGGGACAGCAGCAGCAG
>VYZR01054180.1:0-11956 GCA_013400675.1 Oxylabes madagascariensis | reverse complement strand
TCAATATATTTATTACACACCTACAACATATATTCTCTTTTGGTCAGTGCCTCTAAAGAGCAAATTTTGCAGCCTTTCTCATATAGGAAGTGATTTAGGATGATTTTATCATCTCTCCCCTTTGCCCAACTTCAACTGTTTGAAGATGCTGTCATGCAGTGTTTGCTAACAATATTAATGTGTCAAAATGGTGGCAAGACAAAAAAGTAGTACCCATGCAAGAGACAGCCCAGTCTCGAAATCCCTGCCTTTGGGGAGCAGTGACCAGTGATGCATGAGGCGTCCCAACAACTTTCTCATCAAGTGATTCTCAACTGCAGAGAATTTGGGGATCCCCATCCAAATCAGCTGATCTGCCTGGAGAGGAAGTGCAGTCAATAAGAAACCAAATTAAGAAAATATTAACTAAAGTCATCTTACTCTCAGTGAGGACAGGTCATAATCTTCCCTGAGTCCCTCAGGAACATGAGAGTTTAAATAATGAATCTCAAAGTCTCCTTTGTCAGGCACAGTAATGTGACACCTCTATCCTCAACTCATCCTCTGCAGCTGACTGATTGCCAAGGAATAGCAGCGAACTTTGAGATTCTCCTCCAGTACATAAAGGGGCAGAGAGCATCCACCAAGGAGCTGGTCTTACATTTTCAGTTGCTTCCTGTCCTGCCCCAGTCAATTATGCAGTTGTAATAGAGGCTGTTAGAAAGTGACAGTATTCTGCCCCAAAGCTTGCTCCATTCATAGAGGTGAGTGAAATCTGGGTTTCTCTCAGTTTCAGCATCCTCTAGATTAAATTAAAGAGGAGCTATTTGTCTTATCTCATACTTATCTCATAACCTGAGGAAAGATTTAAACAATCTGAAACCTCAGACAAGTTCAGAGAGTGATTATGCAGTTATGCCTCATAACCCTGAAGACAGTGCAAAGGCTTATAATAACAAGCAGCCCTTTTATGTGTAGAAATGCTGATTCTAATTTCACCTACCTTTACAATGGCATGGGACATTAAGGTGAAAGCAAACACTATTTTTGCATAATTTTTCCTTGCTATTACGACAGGGACAGACTTACGGGGAGAAGGGTTGATGGGGCTATAGGTCTGATTACAGCATATACTGGCTGCCATGTAGTCTCTTAGCCAGCCACAGGTTTGGGAGTGGCTGCTCCATTTTCTCCACTCTCTTAGATTATTGTCACATTTCACTCAACTCTACATTACTAAAATTTGTTTAAAGACCTTTCTGCAAATGAGAACAAAGGGCCGTACACATTTTCTTAGATCGGTCCTTTGTTTGTTTTGTTTTGCAACTGGCAGTGAACAAAATTATTTCTATGGTTCCAGCTGCATTCCAGAGTTCATTTTGGAAACTTCCTGGAGAGGGATTAGAAAGTGGAAATTATCTTCTTGTGGTCAATAGAACCTACATGCTCCAGGGTGCCTCAAAGGCTTTTGTCCTAATTATATGAAAGTGACTAGTTCTTGAAGAAGCTCCAATAAATTATATCCTCAAATAAAGATGTTCTGCTGTCTTTGCACAATGTTACTTATTTCCTTTGTACAAGAAGAAAAAACATTAGGCAGTGGTATGAAAGACACCTACAGTATCCCTCATTTATGACTCATGTCCACCCATCTTTGCAACCTGTTATTCTGGACTCACTGTTTGAAGTCTTTTTTGCTCTTCCCTTTCCAGAAAATATTCACTCTCTGAATGGCTTGATTTGTTAGGACAAATTCATCTAAATCACTGCTATTAGGAACATGGTAAACTTATACTCATACAAAAGATGAAAGGTAACAGCTAGCAAGTGATCAGACAACACATTCCTACTCTTAATAGCTTGAATATCTCAAAAGAAATCCATGGTAATTTCATCAACAGTGTCTGAATCTTTTCACAGACTGCATGCTTTTCAAGAAATAATATTTTAATCATTTTTCTTAATGAAGAAGAGAAGATCAGTGCAATGTGCCAGTTCTGTTGCTTAGGCACTCAAAGTTGGCACTGGCTTCACATTAGGGTTGTTCACTTGGTGACTGCAGGATGCTGAGGCCTTGATCCAAAAACATAACGAAGCATGTGGGCCTAAACATAAGTCTGAAGGTAATTTTTCAGACTGTCTTGAGTTCAATGGCATAATCGTGCTCCAGTACATTGAAGAAACAGTATGGGAAAACCAGAAGGGAAGGGAGATGGGTGTTATTTGCAAACAGTTTTGACAAACAATTCCCAGTATGGAACAGCTGACATTATACAGCACCTGGAGTCATGGTCTCCTGAGCAAATCCATGGCATGTGAATCATTAACATCAGTCTCCTTAACTTTCTGGACAAAGCCATTGTACTGAACTGCATTTCATTGGACTGCTGCTGTAACTGGCGCCTCTGAGCACGACAAGCCCATTGAAGCAGGGATCCTGTCACTTGTTCTGCTTTTCTTCCTGTGAAATCTGTGACAATCAGCCTAAAACTACACAGTTAAAATAATCCCTGCATCCACAGAGAGGTGGGAAGTAGGAATTACAGACAGATGTGAAGCATAGGAAATTTCTAAGCCCAAGTTCACCCTCAGCCAGAGTCTGGCAGGCTGTTCAGGCACCCACGCAGCCACCCAGGCACGATGACATCTGTGGGGAGAGAGTGGATTCATCTCCCTCCAGTTTCTCAGGATCAATGGCCAGCAGAATCTGATTTGCCCTGTCTGAAAGTCCTCTGGTGTGAGAAAATAAGAAACTTTGGCCTTAAAGAATGGGTCCTGGCCACAGAAACCACAGACTGTAAGGTTCCCAGACAGAGAAAATTCTGCGATAATTGTCAGGATCTTGTGGCTCTGCAGAGACCCAGTAAAGTAAGAACATGCCTGTGTACAAAAAGGAGGATGTGAGGGTTTGGATGCAGTAAGCTACACACACCTCAATTTGTGGGGACAGTCTTAAAGAAGAAATTGTTGCATTTTATTCCAAGTTAATTGTGTGCATATTTCTCATCAGTATCCCATCATCAGTCTAGACTACTGGAAACGTTTTTGGGGTTTTTTTTCCTTCAGCTGCATTCCTATTCTTTGCAGAGGCAAAATCACTCACGAATCTTAAACAGCTTTTGTGCGGAATCAGCTCAGCTAATGAAAAAAACAGAGAAGATTGCTATAATCTCTTGAATCTAAGGAGTAATATAGAGAAGAGATGCTATCAGGATGAGGAAGAATGACAGACATGAGAAAGGTGGTCAGGTGCATTATGAATTTTTTGCAATATATTTCTTTAAAATATGTGGGGGAGGGAGAGGTGACAGTATTTTAACAATACCATTATTTTACATCATCCTTCTCCTTATTACTTATGGACAGGCTGATGCTGAGATTTAACACAGGAAACAGTTTTAAGAGCCCATATATTCTTGGCTCCAGTTCATGCCCTCAGACTGTGCCAGAATGCCAACTGAATGTTAAATATCTAACCTAGCTATGCATTTTTAATGCAGACTTTACCATTATGTTAAAATAACACTAAGCACCAATGGCAAGTCTTTTTCTTTTTTAACACAAATACAAGGCAGTATCCAGAAACTGTACCGAAACAGTAGGTGTAGTCAAAACCAACATACACTGCAAAAACCTATGATTTCTTCCCAGAGATAATGTGTCATTCACAGTAAATGGCATGAAATTAGATGTGACCACACTCGTGACTAAGGTTTGCAGGACTGGTAGCTCTTCATTTAGAAAATTTAGGCAGGTCTGCAATTTAGTCTAGTGCTGCTCATCTGTATGCCTCAGTTATGCCACTTGAGGTGTGTTTGTCACTGAAGGCAAAATGAGTGATGGCTCTTCTGCCAATGCTCCACAGACTTGCTTTAGATGTAGAAGTGGAAGTCACAACTGCCTGTCAGCCCACTCACACCAATCTGGTGGCCCAACATCCCATCAGTGAGGCTTTTTTGGATCCAGGCCTTGTTCTAGGGTCTCTGCACTGCAGTGCCCTGAGGTGTTTTGTGGCACTAACTTTGTCAGTGATCTCTGACAAAGCACTGCTTTGAGTAAATGTTCCTCCAGAAGCTACAAGCATTGTTACATTAAATTAAACAGAAGAGACATCTCCTCTTTCTTTCCACAGCTTCTCTCATTCAGTTAAGCACTGGTGGCTTCAAGGCAGGGATTCTTCCAGTGTTTGTATAGATACAGCACAGGGCACCTTCAGTGTCAGCGGCAGCTGCTAAGCACCACTGCAGTACACAATAATTAACATGAACTAATTGTATATATCAAAGAAATCTGACTGTCAGGTCCTATGTACCCCCTTCTGAAAAGATGATTAGGTCTTTATTACTCTCTTTGCTTTTAAATACATACGTAACTGTATATACGTATTTATTCTCTGTGGAAAAATTGCAGTGATTGACCATTTTAAAAATAAGGTATATAAGGCCTGAGATCTGGAAAGAATGAGAGGCATGTTCCTAAGCCATGAAATTTTCAGGATTTTGAAATGGTGTCTTCAATTTTAAATATTATTTCTGGAACAAACATATTAGGCTTTCATTACTGCACAAGTCTTTGATTCTTTATGCTTTTCTATTGAAAATAGAAAAAAAAAACCCTCAGTGTAAGGGGAAGAACTGGAGATCAGTGGCTCCATAAACAAATAAAAAAAAAAGTAGAGACAATCGATATCCCTGCAAAAGATTTCACCAAACCGAGTCCTCTTCTTCCTGCTGTCCTAAAACATACAGCTTAAAGGATTCTTTCATTGGTATTGCCTTTTGCAATATTCTGCTTTGGGTTTGCCTTCTACTGATTTAAAACATGCTTACCCCAGTAGTCAAGACCAATTCTGAGAAGCAACACTTCCTCACTGGCAGTAGGTCTTTCTCCAATATACAGGGATGAAACCGTGCCAGGAGGAAGCAGTGACAGCTCTGCAGCAGTTCACTAATAGCCCTAAAGTGGGTTCCCTACTCAATAATCAGGCAGCAAACAGAAATATTTCTGTTTCTAATGCAAATAACATTTCTGGGTTTTCCTTACTAATTCTGTCACTGAGACACCTGAAAAGGGCAGGTGGTCTGTTATGTACCAAAAGCCAACAGTATCACATTTATTTTCCTCTGGGCATCTCATATCTTTGCCCCAAGGTGTCCAAACACCATCTTAATTTCCTACGTCAGATGCTAAAGAGCAAGCCAGGTGACTTGTGCTCCTGATGCCTTATCTGTTTTTTTCTGGAACATGGTATTTATTTTGTCATTGTTTCCTCTGTCAAAACTCATACCATGGACACACTGTGACAGGAAGAAGTACCTCAGTTGCCTAAAGAACCAGCACCTAGTTCTCACCAGCAGCTAAAGTTAGTTGAAACAAATTCCACTCATAGTCACCGCTACTTTCTGGGTAGCTCAAAGATACCTGTTATAAGCTGCTCATGCTGTGCCAGCAGTCTTGCTTCAATCAATGCAACACCTCGCACAGCGAGACATGACCCAGCAAGGCGGGAATCCTTTCCAGCAGCTAGAAAGTATGCTATTACCTGAGCCTGTAGGTCTGTCTACATCACTCAGTGCAAACTATTTTGACATAATGCCAACACATTTATTTAATTGTTGTTTTAATTTAATTTCATTTGAGCTTTAAAAATTTCCTGTGCCAATGAGTTCCACAGTGTCATCTCTTGAAAACATATGGTGCTTCTTGTAAACCAAGTGTCTGATAAATTGTTCCCTCCCTCCTGACATTTAAGATGTGAGCACTGCATTGGTTTGCATGGTTAAAAGAAAGTATGTTTTCATCATGTTGTATATTTCTTTCCTAATCATTTCTAATACCCCATTTGTCTTTTTGATCACTGCTAGCTTTGAGGTGATTGTTTCTGAAAAATTATGTGTAATGATTCCCAAATCTGTTTTCTGAGTGGTAACAGCTCATTTAGAGTCCACCACTGTGAATGTACAGTTAAGGTTGTTTTCCTCCATGCGCATTACTTTGAATTTATTGGCACTGAATTTCATCTGCCATTTTATTACCCAATCATTCAGTTTCTTGAGCTCCTTTTTTAAGCCTTCACAAACAGTTTTATCTTTGATTGTGGTAAATAATGGGATATCAGCAGCTGGATATGCCAATGGATATTAACCTCTTTTTCAAGGAGAGTATTTAGACGCATGCTGTGCCTGTGGGACCACACCAACAATCTTCCTCTTCTGTGAACCTGCCCCTACCTTCCAATGTCTACAAACTGAGTATCCAAACTGCCCAATATCTCAGGAGTACCTAGGCCACTGTGAGTTTCCCCTGCTCCTTTGTAGAGACTCATGCCCACCCATAACTTCTTTCAATACTAAAAGTTCCTTTTCCAAAGCCAGGCCTCCTAGTCCGAACTCATCGCGGGGAGGTGACGCCCACAGTTATGGTTTTCTTCCTACAGCGCCTCACCAGAGCAGCAGCTCCCGCCCTCCCGCCCGGCGCCTCTGGGAACCTGCGGGCCGGCCGTGCCCAGGGCTCCCTCTGGCGGCCAGCGGCCCGCACGGCCCCACGTCCCTGCTGACACCCTCGGGCATTTCCTGCTGCGCTCGCTGCGGGAGTCCTTCTGAAGCCACGGCACTGTCGCAGCCCTACAGAAATTGTGTAAGTCCCAGCAACAGTGGGAGATTAATGCTTTTACAGGGGGGAAAAAGCCAAAAAAAAATAATCCTGTTTACTATTCTGTTCACATCTTCTTCTAGGGGAGGCGAAAGAAGAAAATTATCTGAAGGTCTTGAAAAGGTATAGCTGATGAACAGGGAGCCCAGGACCCTGCCAGGGTAGCACATTTCAGCTGGGAACTTACCTACTGTAACTCAGAGCTCAGTGCTTTTGTTAGCATGCTGCTGACTCGTGGCAGACTAGCTGTGTCTTTAGAGTGCAGAGTCAGAAACACTGAGAAAAAAGTTGCTTTCTAGTTTATTCTTCACTTGCTCAGAGAGAGAGCACTGAGAACAGGGGGTTCATCTCCCTCACTCTGGGCAGCACTGCGTGTCGAAACAAAAGGCAGTGCTGCAAAAAATAAGTACCTTCTCAGGTTCACACCACAGGACTAAGTCACTTATTTTAGCAGTCTTTGTTAAAAGAGAGTTCCATAGCAGAAGCAGCATCGTGGTACAGCAAAATTCAGCACAGTTCTACCTGAAGAAACCAGCATGTTTGAAACTACTCTGTTCATCTCTGAACTGCATGGTGCTAGCATGCCCTATACACCTAGAAAAAAGTTCAGATACAAATATTTAAAGTACAGCCATGGTTTATCTCATCTCAGTTCAGCCCAATTCCACAAAGCGCAGTATGAAGACATGAAAAGATTTTTGTAGCTTTTTTTTTCTGTAAGATCACTACATTAATTGGACACTTCTCATCTTGCACAGAGAAGTGTTTCCTTGTTCCATGCTTTTCCAGCATCTAGCACAAGGAGGTTCTTAGGTGTTAAAAGAGAGTAAGCTGCAAACTCAATCTAGTGCCTTGAGAAGCCTAGCTGGAAGCTGCATTTTGGAGCATTGAAAAAGCACAGAACACAAAATCAATGAATAATATGACTACAGTATCCACAATGAAAAAATCCATCAGATTGAAGCAAGCAGCTTCCACGTTTACTCATGTTTGCAGGCTATTGGTCTGTAAGACACACACCTGGACTGCATGGAAAGGAGCCACTGCAAGGTGGAATGCAGTCAGGATGTGCAGGAGGGACTGGGAAGACACAGAGCCATTCCCTTTTCTTCTGACCTAGCACGCATACTTTTTGGTCTGGGGGAAACTTCGGGTGCCAAATGAGGCATTAAATCAACTTCACTTGGAAAGCTTTGTTAACAGTTGCAATTCTAAGCCAAAAAGCAAAACCCTCACCTGATCGTTATTCTAGGCCAGCCAGCACCTGAGTCATGTACATTGCACAATTTATAAATGTAAGCTCCTTTTGTCTGTGTTCCTCCAAATGCTGCCACTGCACTTCAGTAGTGTGATCCAAAACCTACTGTGTGGAGTCTCTTGTACCCTTAAAGGAATTCCCAGCTGCCCTGCCCTGGAAGAGTGAAGATTAAGGTTATCCCTCCCAGGTGTAACAAAGGCTTCTGCCCCATGGTTCCTTGCAATCATTGCACAATCAGCTCTCTGGGTTTCTCAATGTCCAACACTCCCATGGTATCCCCTTTCCCTGGTTTCCCGTTGGCCTTGAGACCTGGTGACCAGTTTCTGTCTTCCCTATGGCCACTTGCCCCCTACCCTCCTGTACCACCCACAAACCTGAGACACTATATAATTGGGAAAAACCACATGGTCGCTCTCTTTTGCACTTGGGTCTACCTTCGGCACAGGAATAAACGCTTGCTGGAATTGATCTGGGGCTGAGGGCCTTCTTCCTCTCTTGCTGAGCTAGCCAGTAACGTGTGTTGTCTGTGGATGTGTGAGCTTGACAGCCTTGCCTGAATTGCCCAAGCGGCTTCTCCTCCTGAGTGGTTTGTTGGGAATTAGGCTCTGCTCCACTCCAAAAAGACACACTGTTACACTAGTGCTTTTTTCAGCTGTGAACTAAGTCTGATGAGGAATGCAGAAGGGCATTAATCTTATTTCCTCCATGTGTAAAGGTCTTTAGTGCCCTTGAAATCTAGTACTTGAGCTGTGTGTGGTCCACGGATGCTCAGTCATCATCCCAGGCAGGAAACCCGACTGCATGCACCATAAAAAGTACACAGATCATTTGTAAGTTGTGTTTTGTCATGCAGAGGGTGGTTAGGCATGCCATGGAATCATAGAATGGTTTGGATTGAAAGGGACCTTAAGGATCAAAGGGACCTTAAAGATCATCTAATTCCAGTCCCCCTGCCATGGGCAAGGACACCTACTAGACCAGGTTGCTCAAATCCCCATCCAGACTGGCTTGTTCGAAAGTATTACTTGTTAGCATTCTCTTTATTTCTCAGAAATCAAATAAAAATATTCTCAAACTCCATTTATCACATCTTCCTCAAGACAGACTCAAGCCTGTGCAAATTCTCTTTCTCGGTGTCTTTAAAACACTCTGTCTGTATTTGGTCTTCTAAAATGCCACCAGGAAGACTTATCAACAATTTCATGTGGAGACAATAGGGGGAGGAGAAGCTGACCATTAGCACTAAAAAGCAACTTCAAATTGGGTAGGCCTGAGCCAAGTTAAGCAATCAGCTTGTACTTAAGGTTTAAGATGTTGTTTCCTCATCTTTCTCCCTGCTGCAGCTGCAAATAGAAGAGATGTGCAAATTAGTTTAATCTTTGTTATGAAAAAAAGTCTGTCAGGGTCCACACACTAAGGACTCCTGCACTCTCTTTGGATTGAAGTATTCTGGATTTGATTAGCTCAGTTACAGATGGTGAAAAGTTGTTAGTAAAAAGATTTTGTGGAAGGCATCCTTTTTGAGGATGAAGGTAATAAAAAAAATGATGCTGCAGCCCTTCTTGATTTTCTGTATGTCTGTTATCCATAGGCTGGATATTAACTGCACAGTCATTTGTGGACACTCTGCACAAACCGCTATGCTATTTCCACATCCAAAGAGAACATCAGCATGGTGCTGCAGCGTTCCAAGTTGTACTTTGGTTCTGCTGCACATTAGCTTCAACATGTCTGCACTGATAAGATCCCTCACCACATCCTTTTTTCTACTGTCTCCTCCCTGCATGTTGGCCACACTCTTTCAAATGCATTCAGTGCTAGCTGTCTTACTCCTTTTTGAGAATTGTGTTATACCTTCTGTATCACTATTACCTTACATTACCAAAAGAAAAAAGTCCTTGACTATATATAACTGTTCATGTGTGTGTGTAATTATTTTACTGCTGTGTAACTGTGTTGTATTAAGGTGGTGCCAACTGAATATTTAGTGATTTAGCTTGTTATTCCTGAGGTGGATTTTATTGAAATCTGATATTTCTACTATGAACTATAAGCCCCAAGTCCAAAATGTGCATCTTCAGAACACTTCTAAGAATATTCTCAGAAATTTAATTTCAGATGTATTTGGTAGTTGTAACACTTCTGTAATAATGAAAAAAACACTGGCATGCTGCAAGCTTGATGCAACCAGCATTTCAATCAAGGGAACTTTTTATTTTACTTTTATGGCAGTCAAGGTGGGTGCATAATTTTTAAAAATATTTAAATGAAACTGCAGATCATGTATAAGCAGGAGGATGCTTGAATGCAGCATTCAAATTACTTGGCACTAGATTTTGGTTTATGTAGCACAATTTCTAAATAACCACTGCCAGCACATGAAGTGGGATCCAGAGATACTTCCCATCTTCTTGCTTCTTAACCTCATCTCACCCCTACCATTAGTGTACTATCATGTAAAAAAATTTTAGAGAGTATTTACCAAAAAAACTATACCAAAGCTGGCAGTGACTGCCTTGTGTCTTCAGTACAGGGATGGCAATTAGTATGTAGTCTACAGGGAAGATGCAGCTGTACCTGCCTTTGCAGATCCAGAGGAACAAATCTACATGATGCCCAGGACAGATTAATGCACAGGAGTGTGCCTGGGGCTCCAGCTCTGCTTTGATGTCAACATTTGTGTTTTCCTTATTAAGAAATGCTTTTAACCCTCCTGGCCATGATAGAAAGCTGGAAATGACAACCTGCATGTCATGGATACAGCAACATCTGCTTGAATCTGCTGTCAGTGTCCAGCAGAGAGAAGGTCTGTACCTAAAGCTAAAAGGAAATCACAGGGACTTCTTTTTTCCCTAAATAAATAAAGGAGACAGAGAAGATTTTCCATTTTTAAAAATTACATTTTCATGGATTCCATAACAAGAGCACTGACAATCTGAAAATGTCTTCATTTTTCAAAGCTTACTCCCATAATAAGGCAACTAAATGGAATATTTCAAACAATTGGTTTTATTTTTGGCAATCTAAACTGCAAATAAGCTTCAGTGTTCAGCCAGAAAGGAAATGAACTGTCCTGTTACATTACCACTATTGTAGGCAGGGGTGTTGGGAGAGAGACAGACTCTGCACAAGCTGCCCCAAACAACCCTCACCAATCTGTGACCAGATTTCTCTTTGGCTGTGCACGGGGCTCCTCAGTGCCTTGTTTTGGCCTTGCAGGACTCAGCTCCCGTGTGCTATGCTGATGTGCAGTGGGGGTAAATTTTCACTTTCTCCTCAGAATACACTGTGGAAATACTTACTGGATCATAAAATAACACTACTCTTGTCATCCTTTTCAGTGTCTCACCAGTGACTGACAGCTCATCACCAAAGGAGGCTGAATGAGTCAGTAACTAGCCACAGGGAGGGGTGATCTGTCAAGAAGCCCTTGTCTTTTGCTCTCTGGGTTGAGAAAATGCCCTTTCATCCCCCTCAGAAATTTTCTGAACCAGACAATCCTCACCTGCTTCGTCCTCTTCCTCCCCTTTCTCCATCTATGACAATGCCATAGTGTTTGTCACAGCCACAGTGGGTTTAGCACCTACTGGCACTTGCAGAAGATGCAGAAAATGGACCAAAACAAGCACAAGGAAAGGGGTTGGGGGCCACAGCTGAGGAAGAAAGAGTTCATGCAAATGTATCACTTTTCAGGAAATTCATCAGTCCTGCCTGTGACACACATCATCCCACCTTCTGCAGGAGTCTGCCATCTATGAAAGCTTTTAATATGTCCTAGTGCATCTGCCCCTTAATGAATGAGCAGAAGCAAGTCTGGCATTGCCTTAGCTTTCCAGTACTTGACTCTGCAGCCTTAGCTAATTATGTTCTTTACGTGGACTTTCCGATATGTGATTTTATGGATAAAAAGCAGACTGCACTTGAAGAGAGGCTAGGTTGGCACAAAGCTACAGAAATGTTGCTTTCCTTTAACAAACTGCAAGGGGAAAAAGAAAAATGTCCAACTATATATAGCAAAAAAAAATTTCATAGCCTGTGCCAATGGCACATCAGAAAACACAGAAATAT
>VYZR01054127.1:0-20992 GCA_013400675.1 Oxylabes madagascariensis | reverse complement strand
TTTTGTTTGTTTTGTTTTTCCTCCCAATACCAGGAGCCATTAACCAACCGCACATTTCCTTGGTGTTTCTTTCCTGTCACTGACAGTTTCCAAGAGACTGGTCACTCCCCCCACTCCTTTTTGATGAAGGGCCACTTTGTTAATTAAGCTTTTTTCCAGTTCTCACACCCGCAGGCTTCTTTCTTTTGAATCCCTGCGTCAGTCTGTGCATTTGCTGTGGCTGGCATGGATGAATGATGAGTAACATTCTCACTTTCATATATACTGAACAGCATAAAAATATTCATTATACACATGCAAATACGTAAAGTCTGTTTCAGATGTGTAACTGGTATTATCTGCAATTATCAGAACTTCAATAACTGCAGAAAAATGATCTTGAGCTACCCCAATACTGCTGCTTCACTAAACATGCAAACAGCTTCATGTGCTGTAAACCAGCTTCCACTAGAATCTCAAGTAGCTGCTGTGAACATTTCTTCCCCTCTAGTCTTTGAAAAGTTTGTATTCTGAGACACAGGCATCGACAGATGTGACTCATAGCCTGATACCATGACAAGAACACAGAGCTGAGCAAGAGCTTATCTTGCTCCGAATATTACCATGAGGAGTTCAAAGGTGGTGTTAATTGTCCCATACAGGCTGTGCTTTGTCAGTTTATTACACAGCCATTTAATAAAGTGGTTTCAGAGGGAATACAATTTGGAAACTGTTATTCTAGAGAATGAACTTCGATTTGTTGAAGGAGGCTCTTGGTCCCAGCTCTGCCTGTTTCCATGAGGAAGAGGGAGGGAGTCAAAACTGCCTCGGTTCTCCCACTTGCAAAGGGACAAAGTATTTCTGCTGCTTTACAGTGAGGCTGTAGGCAATAAGCACACCACACTCAGGAAACTTCCTATGCTTGTGAGGTGCTGAGGATATTTGTGAATGTTTACAGGTTTGCAAAGCACTGGGAACACCCATCTACAAAGAGCAGACAGAATATGAACAGAGGATCTGCTGAAAGAAAACAAACTGCAGGGATGCAAGACAAACTGGCTGGCAGCACACACAAGCAAGATGAAACGCTTCTAGAATGTTCTGCAAAGTCCTTTTGTCCACAGAGCTTTTGCCCTTCTCCTTCATCCTTCTGGAGCTCACCTGATCATCAGCAATTGCTTTAGCAAAGCGAGCGCAATCCAGCTGCAGGTAAATGTCAGTCAGTTGGTCCAACAGCTTCTTTGGTTCAAACCCGTATTTCTCTGGGTTTTCAACTTTCAGGTCACGGCACTTGGGGCCACACAGTTGCTGCAGGTTAAAGTTCAACATGGCAGCCAGCCGTGGTCCAAGCTCCTATGAAAGCAAAGTTAAACACAGATCACAGTGTGAAGGCACTGATAAAGAAGATTATCGCTAGAGCTGCACACAGCAAAATCAGGAATTATTAACTAATCAAATTTTCATTTGGTAGGCTTGCAGGAAGTGTCTGTTCTTTAAGCATGTTTGCCATTAAAAAATGTCATGCAAACAGTTTCTGTCTGGAAGGATCACACCATCTCAGTGACTCAGGTAATGCTCTCAACATCAAATAACATCAACAGCAATTAGATTTTAATGAGTCAGAGAAAGGGGAGGAGAATGGAGAGTAAGTGCTACCAAACATTTCCAGGTTATTATCCAGAGATGTTAGAGAAGCAGGGAACCAACTTAAATCCGAGCAGGACTTACAGGTCTGAGAAAAGGCTTTTGGACCTGCTTGGTAAGGATATGGAACATATCAACAGTTTCTGTTGCCAGGGCAAGATATGAACGGGAGACGCGCTCGTCCTGGGCCAGCTGCGACTGCCGCGCCTGCTGCTGATCCTACAAAACAAACACAGCGTGCTCACAAGGCCATGGAATTTCCTACATCATCATCATTCATCAAAACCTTACAGCCACAATGCTAAGGGGATCCAGACAAAGGGAAGGCAGTAATTCAAATACAGGTGTGGAACGTCTTTTAATCTAAGGTACAGCTGCTCACTTGTATTACCTAGTACTAATGTCTGCATCAATTTTACAGAATTCTGCAACACTGAAGAGTGAATGCAAACAGCATAACAAGCCCCCGTGGTTATTGAATTTATTTACATCCTCTAACTGCTCCTCACAGCTGCAGAACTGGGTTATGCTTCCTTTCCATCCAAATGCCAATATTTCAAAACCAGCTTGGGATCTGAGAGTCAAATGAAGTTCTCTCTAATTCTCTCTAATTTATGCACCATCATAAATAATAAACACTCCCCAGTGAAACAATCTGCAGATGATGTACCAGCTCATTTTGTAACTACAGTAATGGCTTTACCTTGCTGGTAGGCAGAGACAGGAAGAAAGCCTTCAGAAGAGCAGACCAGAATATGTATAACAAACAAGATCTTTATAGCTTTTCCTTTTGTACTTTTGCTTTTTTTAAATCAATATCCTTAAAATAGAAATACCTGACATTGGTGGGTCAACACACACAATTAGTGTTTAATCAGGCCAAGCTCTGAGGTACAGGACTATAATTGTCTGCATCGAATTTACCAAGGACCAATGCATTAACAGAATAAAAGCTTCTATTCCTTGAAGTCAATTCAACTGGCGAGCATCTTCCCAAACCTCCTTCAGGAAGGTTAAAGTCTCGGTTTCTCCACTTAGAATTAAGTGCACAGTAATTTGAAACTTTAAACTATTTCTACTTCACACCACTCTCTTTGCCAGCCACATAGCTAGGCAGAATGATGGTTTTTTGCAGAACGTCATCCATAGTGACCATGGCCATACTGGCAGCAAGAAAAAGCATCAAGAACTGCTTCTCATAAGCAGCAGCTCTTTGGTGCTGCCCCTTATAAAAAAGTTTTTTTAGTGGTCTTGTATTGAAGAATTAAGAATAAGTAAAGGGCACTTTGAAAAACAGCTCTGTTCACCCTGGGCAGCAGGTCCCATTGCTCTTTATTCTTCATCTCCTCTTGCACTTCATGGATACGTTTTAGGGACTCCAGACTCTCATCCAGCAAGAAAGTTGTGTCATTTATCAGCATGTTGATGTAGCGAACAAACTGCTTCCCAGAGCTGAAAACATCGAAACACAGGTATCAGGGCAGAGCAGGTGGGTGTGCAGAGCAGCACTCCTGCACTGCAGGTTTCCAACAACGATCCCATTCCCCAAGCCAAGCTGACTGTGGTGTCCAGAGCTCAGTTTAGAAACACTCCAGCTCTACTGGAAGGGGTTGAGATACAAGGGAAGCAGCATCACCCAGTCCCAACAGCAGTGACCTCCTCGGGCCCCTGCCTGAGCAGCCTGCACCACAGGAAGCTGCCTGAGACAACTCTTACTCACTTGAACTCTTCCATAAATGTACCATGGTGAGCTATATTCTGCCAGAGGCTTTTGAAAATGGTGCTGATGTGGTAGCGGATTGTAAACTTGTCATAGAACTCGCTAGTGGCTCCGGTGTGTTCCACATCTGCAAAGGAGAACAGATCCCAAGACTTTCCCACCAGCATTCACTGGCAACACACCTTTCCCCACTGCCTCCAATGTGATGAGCTTCAAGCACCCAGAGAAACTCTAAGAGATGAAATTCAATTCCCGATCAGAAGTCTCCACCTTAATTCCCATTAGAAGAAGCAGCACTATACATTTGCTAATCTATATCCAACCTCATTTTGGAAGAAAAACCCCCAGAAACCAAAACATTCTGCTCTGTCCAACTCTGCTCTTCATCCCACAGTCTAAAATGTCACTAAGAAAACTCTGGGTACCCTACAAAAATACTGGTTTTTGTTATGGGTGCAAAAACTCTTCTGAAACATCCAAATCTACAGGACTAGCAACGAGGAGTTTTAAAATCCCAATATTCCTTTAGAAGCAAAGCAAAGGACAACCTTCAATTTTGGAATCTAAAGACCCCAAAAGCAATTGTCACATTGATTCACACTGCTGGACTTGTCAGTGCACAACAGCTTGAGAAAGGACTGGAATTCCATCTAAAGCTATTTCCCCCAGTTCCTGAGCAATAAAGCCTCAAGATCTGTCGCGGGGGTTTTGGGTTTGTTGGGGTTTTTTTGTTTTGATTTGTTTGGGGTTTTTTTAATAGTTACAACAGCTAACAGAGCCTTGGCCTTAGAATACTGTTGTGCAGTCAGTGAGCTACAGACAAAGCACTTACCTGTGTAAAACTTCATCAAGGAGGGGACTAACAATTTAGTGGAGAGAGGGTGATTCTCAATCATTTCAAAGAACTTCTGTGTCCGGGGCTGAACAGCTGGATTTGTCATGAACATCACTTCCACCAGCTTGGCTACTAAATAAGGATTTCGGATGTAGTTCTGGTTGCACAGCATCACAACAAGGAACATCACTATGTCCTGAGTACAGGGCTCATACAGCACCTGAGGAGCATATCTGCAAACAGGAAAACTAAATGAAAAACCCCAACCCTAATGTTCTACTTCTAAGCTATGGCTTTTAAAAAATATTATTCTAGTGATGATTGAACATATCACAAGATCAAAAGGTCTCACTGCAAACCATGAAGAAAATTTCATGGGGAGAGAACTAAAAAACTTTCAACTTTCTTCCAAGAAAAATCTAGGTTAGAAGGGACTGTGGCAGCATCTACGCCTTACAGCTGCAGCAATGCTGCCCTGCCATAACCTTACGGCTGCTGTTAACAACCAGAACATTAACTGCAGACAGAAAACTACTTTTGCACCCTCAATTTATGCATGTGCCACCTGCTAAAGGGACAAGTGGTAGTACAAGTTTACTTCAAATGTAACTTCACTTACTGTACGATAAAAAATAAAAATTCAGCAACATCTTCCACATAAAACTCTGGCAATGATGCAAATACTTTCGGAACCTCAGGAGTTAAAGGCAATTTTATGCTGTAAAACAAAAGAGACAACAAACAGGACAGTAAACCAGCAGGGTTAAGCAGAAAGTGTCATGTGCTCACTTATGGAATTCGTCCATGGGAAGAATTATAAGAATCTGAAACTGACTTTTTAGAACCCCATGTCAGTACTCCAAGGGTACCAAACATACCTGAGGGAGCCCCCAAACCCAAGTGAACATTAAACTCTGAATAACAGACATATTCCATACAAGGATGTATGTCACCACACAACAATGTACTGTAAGTAAAAATAATTCTAGGACTGCTAAATTCAGTGAGCAATCAAACATGATCTGAAATATCTTTGACACAACTTACACAGATGAACCTGACACTCACTTGGGATAGGCAGGGTCAAGGATGCGAAGCATCAGCTGAATCACCATGCCATAGAAATTCAGGCATCTCCTGAGGAAGTTTTCATCCAGCAAACCAGCATCTGCACAAGCCTTGCACCTCACCAGTTTCTGCAGAACATGCACACAAAAACTAATCCAGGGCAAGACAGCATAAAGGAATGTGAAGCCTCTTCAAAATAATCAATATATCTGTGATTCACAACAATTATACAGTGGTCTCTTCTTACAGTACACTCTTATTTTAAGAAAATAGGGCACATAAACCCCAATTTAGCAAGTAAAATACAGTTTAGAGTTGCAGGGACAGATGTGCCTTCCACAACCTTTATGGGAACAATGAAAGAAGTAACAAATGCATCAACGTGGGAAAATGTGTGATTAAAGCCATTTTGGTGCTACAGAAAACTTGTGCCAATATCTATGAGGGAGATCTAACCAGAACAGGCCTTCAAAAAACAGAGCACCCCAGCTTACTCATCTTTGCAGAAATTCTGTGTGAGATCAGTGACTTGAGAGTTCCTGCTTGTGCCTGGACTGTGCACACACAGCTACTCCTGAACAAAGCACAGTCTCTTTGCTGGGTCTCTCTCCAATTAAGAAACACAGAATTTTCTTATTGGTGTTACTTTGAATCTCAAATTCACCACTGATGTTACATTCTATCATGAGCACTCCCGGGGTCAGAGGTGCAAACACACCATTTTCAAGCGGCAACTGAGAGAAGCTGTACTTAAACATCAGGACACAAAGTCAATGCACACACGGGCCACAGAAGTGTTTAGCTGAGAACTGAATCACTTACAAACCTTAAGCTGTGTCTTGCACCGTTTCAGCATCTCTCGATGCCTGGTGGCCAGGGGAGAATCCTTCCACTGACTTTCATTGTTTTTCAAATCTTCAACAGTCCTGAAAACCAGATGCAGGAACTGGTTATCGTGACACAGGGGAAATGTGCTGCCAGCACAAGGCATCTCACTGACTTATCTGCTAAAAACCAAGCGGGGAAAATGCTGATCATTTTCAAAGAAATTACCCATCATCATAAAAAGAGAAGTAAGTTGCTTTTGTAAATGCAGACTGAACATCTGCACAGCCAGAACTCAGAGGCACCACCTACACTAGCTCCAACACCCATGACTGTCAGACACACCAAAGGGATGAAACACAAGGGCTCTATCCTGCTTGACAAATTAATATTCTCCATTGCATTTAAAAAAATAAAAATTGCCTTTTTCCACACTGAAGTCTATGGTCACTCTAAAAGGATGCCATGAAAATTAAACCTTAAGACAAGGAAAGGATGGTACAGTTAATGACACAGGCAGCTCATTCATCTTCTAGTATCACAAAGGAAACTGGAAGACAAAATCAGCTAAGGAAGAAAAAGGTGGCCAGCAGAAAGTTGCAGGTCTGTATCCTGTATCTTCTCCCTTTTTACTATCGCAAATGATTTGAGCTTTGTTCTACACTTCTCATGCTCCACTCCCAAGAAAATTCAGGCTTGTAGAGGAGTTCAGGACGTGAATAGTCCATGGTCTCCCTGTCGCTGTAAGGACCAGAAGGGCAGGAGGGTTGATATTCCTCCCCTTCCTTACCCATCTTCTTCTGCTGCCCCACAGAAAAGAGAACTTAAATGTACATTACACACACCATTGGCATTAAAAAATTATACATATTCACATATCTTTTCAGGAAGTGCAGCTGATTAGAACAAAACTCATACAGTGAACTGCATGAATACAGCCCCTTTTCATCCCTTCTCTAAACACAGATTCTCTTCCACATCAATCTCTGCCTACAGCACACAAATATCCAGTGTAATTTCTTTACTAACAAGATCTAAAGACGTTTCCAATGCTGCAAGAAACTAAGCAATTCATGGAAAATGCTGAAGCCTAAGTTCCTATTGCTGCCAGTAAAGCCAAGAGCTCTTCACTCTGCACCGTTGGATGGGGACTGCTGCATCAGCAACTCCTGTGAAACAATTCTAAATAAGGAAAAAGCAGCAATTCCTTTTTCAAGCCAACATATGGCTTTTTTACAAGTTATCCACAGGCTGTTTATAGGAAAATAGTTTTTCCTTTAACATGTACTGACTCTTCCTGCTCTGCTCTCTGCTGCTTCCCAGGTTCTTGGCCTGCATATGCTTTAAAAATGAAATCATTTCAAATGCAGTCCAAAAATCCTGTAACGAACTCATGGCATTACTGCCAAGGAACATTTAACCAAAATGCAGTGAGTGCAATTATAAACAATGGAAAATACTGATACAAAAATCTGTTCTAATTTTAACAGAGTATTCTTCAAGGTTTAGTAACTGTAAAAGTCTATTTGAGTCTATTTGAGTTTATGCCAAGAGAAATGGAAAACAGGAGTATCTTCATGTTAACACCATCATGTATTTATCATTTTTAAAACAGTAACCCATATGCTGAATTACATGTAGACAGCAATATTAAGAGCTCACTGCTGAAGGCTTCTTTCCCCTGTGCCCAGAGTACAAATTCTCCTGTCTCAGAAGCTGAGGGGAAGAAGGTAAATATCTCCTGGGATGTTCAAAACAGCTCAGGCAAAACTCCCAGTGTCTTGTTTCTGAAATCACAAGTCACCTGCACAGTGACCTGATTATCAGACGTGACACACTCCTCCAGCTCTGCGCAGTGATGCCACCCCACACATTAGTTAACATGACACTGTTAAGTGGTGTCATGAACCCTAGAATGTTCTGCAGAGAGTTACCTTTAAAATAGAATGGTCTTCTCACCAACATGAGCTGCCTCACATAGCCAATACCCTTTAATATTATTTGAATTCCTGGGGCCCTCCACGCACCCAGAAATCCCCAAGGGCCAGAAGCAGCAGAGTGCCAGAAGGCTGAGGCGTTTCAGCCTCAGTTTCACCCAAACTGTCACTGCCATTTCAATCCGTGTCCCACCCCTCCTGCCCCGGGGAGGGGACACAGGGACCCCCCCAAAGCCCCCTGCAAACCTGTTGAGCTCCCTGATGGCCCGCAGCCTCCGGATGTACCGCCGGCAGCTGGGCAGGATGGACAGGTGGTGGGCGTGCAGGGTGAGGAAGAAACATTCCGTCGGGAATTTCGGCTCAGAAAACGGACTCGGATCCCTGTCTGAGAAACAGAAAACGGTACAGGCAAAGACATTAAAAAAAGAACTGCCTTATCTAGGGTGAGACCTCGAATTCAGCTTCCTTTAAAACAAGGAAAAGCAGACAGCATCAAGAAAAGGGATTTAGGAAAAGGGAATTCTTTGCTGGAATCAAGTACTTCCATGTACCTCCATATCAGAAGGCACAGTAATGCTTAACATATCTCAGTAAGAGTACTAACAAAGTTCAGCAATCCAGGCTGCAACCTCCTCCATGGTTGCTTTCACTCTTGTCTCGTCTGTGGGAAGCTCGATCCGACACCTGGGATGGAATATGTACATGGGATCAACCGTTTCCAGCTTTATCTTCGTACTCAGTTGCTGCAGTACCCAGAGGAAGTTGAGCATGAAGCCATCTGTAGACACCAAGCGATCGTCTGTCTGTGGGGTGAGAAAGAAAAGGGCTGAGGACGGGAGCTGAGAAGGACAGGGCGATGCACAATTCCAAAATCCCATCCCTGTGGTTTCACTGGAGCCAGGCCACTCCATATCTGCACTGCTCCTTTTACAGACACCACACAGAGCCCAGCACTTCACCAGCTGGGAAGGCAGTGTGTTAAACACCGGCAATTGGAATGGTGCCCTGAGAAACGGGGCAGGGCAAGCACAAAGCTTTAAACATGTAATACAGAAGCCCTGTTAATGAAGTGACATCTCAGTTCGAAGAGAGGAAATAAACTGTTAAAATAGGTAAAATAGATTAAATTCAGAAAAGGAAAATGTATTGAAACAAAGACAGGGCTTCTTGCCTGCGGTAGCAGGCACTCAAAATTCTTTTGTCCTCCATTCCAGACCACCAGTGCATGAGCCATCCAGTGCTATTTGTGGCTGGATGAATCACAGGAAGAGCATTGCCCTTTATTTACCTGCATTTGGGCCTTCTTCATGTTGGCATTGACCACAGCTGCCATGTAGCTGAGCGCCGCCTCCCGCGTGTCCCCGTTCAGCAGGATGCTGTGCAGGATCTTGAACAGCTCTTGCTGCAATGGCAAACAGACCCCTCTCAGCATCACAGTCCTGCTCTCTGTTTGTCTGCATTTCTGTGTTCTACTAAATCCACAAAACTCAGTAAAACTCCTGTTATAGTCTCACTGCCACCTTTATATGCATATGTTAGTTATGACGTTAGTAAAACCAAAGATGCAAATACAAGAGTAGTGCAACACACTACTAACACAGTATGTGTTTACTCATCCTTTAACGTGACCTGTAACTCATGACTAACTGATCTGGTATTTTCTGAATTGGCTTACAGCCTTAGAGAAATATTCGTAGCACTCTAATTTTTTTTCCCCAATTCTTTTCAGCCATATCCTGAAAGATTTGTGGTTTAAGACAGAAGCTAATTTTTTTAGATGATATTCTTCATCTATGTCAAGACCAAAGAGCCCACATATTATGCTTTTTTTTAAAGGAATGAGAATACTTACCCTAGCTAATTCCAGGTAATGTTGCAAAGACTGGCTAACGACCCGGGTGTTCTCAAGAGTAATGGCAGGCCCTGAGAAGTACTTTTCAACTACTTTGTTCTGAAAATAAGATGAATATTGGCAATTTATTGAAATGTTCCGGGGAAGCAAAAAAACCCCTCACAACAAAAGAGCCCCACCATGCCATTGCCAACATCCTTCTGTGACACTTACATCATCTTCAGCAAAGACAGACAGACTGAAGAAGGCTCCAAGGTAGGAAAGTCTTTGCAGTTCTCTTCCTGCACCCGTGCTTAAAGATTTAGGCAACCACAAGGGCAAAGAGACAACCTAAAAATAGGAGAAACAGCAAGTTCTTCAAAGCTGCCGTGTCAGACATCCTGCTTTGTCACCTCCCAGAGTCTGCCACACACCTCGAACCTCCAGCACCCAGTCATGCTGATGGCAAAATGGAAACATCTCCTCAGTATTCCAGCAACACAAGCAAGCCATGTTTGTCCCGTTTTAATAAATTCTCAGGGTAAAGAACTCCCTCTACCAGCTTCATTTAAACTAATGTTTTGCATGAGAGGCTCCAGTAGCTCTTGCTTAGAGTTCTGGAGAACATTATCAACGGATTGTACAACACCACCAAAATAAGTGACATGGTTCTTTTACCTTGAAAAAACTCAAACTGGAGACACTCACCAAACTGCACATGGGATGTGTTTTCCCAAACTTGATTTCACAAAGTTCACATAGCGCCTATAAAGAAATCCCAGTAAAAATTAATTACTTTTTTGGGTAGTTCTTAAGTAACCTGTCTGCAACAAGTAAGCTTACTATGACAAACTGCTGAAAGAGCAGAACCTTTCTCCCTTGATCAGTGGAAAAGCTTCACAATCACAGTGAAGATGTCCAAAGAGAACTAAAGCACACCCTGCTCCCATTTTAGCTTTTACATCTGCTCCAAGTAGTCTCAAAAAAACCCAACATGTCTCACAGGATAACAAATTACTGCACTTATTTCAAGAATTAGCTGTGCAAATTGTTGTTTGCTCAGAACATGACAATGCCTGTGCTTGACTCCTGACCTGCTTCATTAAAACCAGTAACAATAATAAAAAGAACAATTGTTTAATCCATACACCAAGGCCTTTGTTTTCTGAATCGGGGGAAAAACGTCAGATGAACACAGAACCCAGGAACAAAGAATCCTATCCAAGATCTCCAGCTCACTTTCAACTGCAGCGCAGAAAGAAGCAAGCAGTTGTAACAGAGAATTCTGGAAACACAAAGACACTGCTGGCTGCCCCACTTGTCCTGTGTTACATGTTCTCAGTCTTCAGTTATACTACAGTGAGTAACTACTATTCCATCCTTTTGTAGCACACTGTGCCAACTAGAGATAAGGAAAACACAGACTCATTTTCAAGTAGTCCTTCTTGCAGCCAACAGCCAAATTTGTGGCAGTCCACAGACTGGGAGCATAACAAAAGAGCAGGAAAACACAAAACCAGAAAAATTAATGTTTTTTGCCAAGTACCAGAGTTACTTAGTTTGATTTGCAGCACCCCAGTCCAGCTGATTTCCTTTAGTACAAATTAAACCTGAGAGGCAACAGCCTTTTTTGGCATCACACACTGAAGATCCTAAAAGGATCCGAAGGTGTTAAGTTGACAATGCTCAATTTACCAAGAATCCAACTTGCTCTTTAGTGGCCAAACACACTTTGCAAAAGACTGGTTTGTTTTGTCAATAAAAGCAGCAGGAGGGAAGCAGACTTCGGACTAAAGTATGAATTTTAAAAAGACTAAAAATAACCCCCTCAGCTTTTCAGACAGGGAATATTAAGGTTATTTTTCTCAGTAGATAAGACTCCAATTCAAACAATTTGGGGTTTAATGAAACCTATTTGAATTTCCTCGCATACAAAAGTTGAGTCTAAACATACAGGGGTATGGATATTGAGTCTTATTCCCCAGACTTAAATTGAGAGAAGTTTATTGGGATTTTATAACCACCCACAGTATTAGAGTTATGCATGATGACATCCATACATTTGATTAATTTCATATAAAGCAATACACATGAACATTTGAGTAGTCCACTATACAAGCAGTCTTCATTAAGCTTAAGACATCATTGGCCTCGCACTCTACTGAATTTTTAATGTTCTTTACACATCTCATGCCCCATTAATCTTCCAACAGAAGTTTAATAGCAATCCACTAAGCAAAAAGAATCCCCAAAATGTTGAAGTGTTATCTTGCTTAGAATCTGCATGTTATCAGTGAACATAAAGGAACTGCTTCTAGAAATGGACAGTCCTTACCATAAGGGGATATTTAAAATTGTCACTATCGAGGGAGCACTCTTTGGAAGCCACAGCCAGGCCTTGTAAGATGGGAATAAAGATCTGTAAAAACACAAGTAAATTACTTCACTCAAGAACAGGAAGCAATCAAATGACTCTATTGCCACACAAAGCATGAAATGCCTGTTCATTCTTCAAACAGTGCAGCTTACACAAAACAAAAACGAAGATTTTTCTTTAATTTGTATCAGTTAAGCCTGAAGGCTTCAGAGAGTTTTCAAAGCTAGAAGCCAACTTGCTTGCTGCAGTCCAAGCACTGGGACGTTGCTCCACTGAGTTCCCTGCAGGTTCTCTGTAAACAACTTCTCTGTGAGTTGTAGACACAAACAAAGCTCGGGCTCTGTACAGGTGTCCAACAACCTATTGCCCAAATGGGGAATCATTTATTGGAGCAAGAATACAGCTCTGATTCTGCATGATGTCTAAGTTGGTAAAGATAATAAGCAGCAGTCAAGGGTTGTTAGGAAAGAGGATGTGACTTGACAGGAACTCATTAATCAGAAGTAATTATGCCCATTTAGTAAGTCCCAATGGCACAGTTCTCACAACTACACCCTCACAAAATAAACCCAGAGTAATTTTGCAACAACAACAACAACAGGAGACCCACTGAATTTTAAAGTATATTGTGTTGCTCCTGTGAAGAGACAAAAAATATTATTAAATCATATTCCAGAAAAGCACTATACAGGTGGCCATGTGCTTCAGCTCCAGGAATGCTGCTCTTCTCCAGGGCAGGACCTCTAACACTTTTACAATTGCTTTTTGTCAGCCTTAAAATGTACTTTCAACTACATCAGCCTCTACTAAAAGGAGTCCAGACAGAAACATAAATGATTAAGTTACTTGCACTACACATAAAAATTATCTAATGTCATTCTTGGCAAAACTGGAAGGGTCAAATGCCATTTCAAAGGCCCCTTTACAGCCAAATCTCACCATACCATAAAGTATGTAAAGATTTGTAAAGTGCTCTTAGCACCTTAGATACAAATTATTAAAGATGCAAAGAAGGGTAAAGATTGCAAGATGGAAAGCATCATAAATCTGAGTAGGATTACAGAAGATTGCTGTCTTAACATGTAGATTTTTAGGAATTTTGTACAAAAGGATGAAAACCAAGATCAATCTTGCAATGCCTGCACATTCAAGGAGCCCACTCCTACGTTGGTGTTGCTGCTTATTAGCGAATGCACTTTTAATACTTAGAACCAGCAAATACTGGAAGCCAGCCTTTTTCACAAAATGCTAAATGAGTTTAAATAAAGAACAAAACCAAGCTCCAGTTGCTTTAACAGGCTGCTAGTCCTGGAGGTAATGGGTAGAGGACTACGAGACACTGACTAAACGTCTGGAAATCCCCTCTCTTGGATACTGCAAATTACAAAACCATGTGCTACAGCTACTTTTTACCTATGCCTTACCTGTTTGAACACCTCTTCATCCTGGTAAGTTGTTCTCACCAATTCTTGAATGAAGCCAAAAGGGAGATTCCTACACAGCATGTATGGTACCAGCAAAGACTGCTGCTGCAATGACCTGAATTTGTTTTTAAAAAAAAATTAAAATCTGCTGATTATCTGCAGTAGTATTCAAAAAACGTCAGAGCAGTCACAGACAAGGATGTGTCTGCAAGCCCATCATCATTGTCTGGATACACCTGGATTCCTCTCAGAGGTAACTAATCTTGTCTGCTCAAGTTACTTGGGGAAAGGTTATTCTCAAACAGATGGAAGAAAACAACAGGTTCTCTGTAGTAATTGGTTGCTCTTTCTACCCCCTCTAATAAAAAAAAATCCCCTTTGTTAAGCTCAACTGGTGAAGGAACAACTTTGCTTTACATGTGTTTTTCCAGATTAAAAAAGAACATGACATTAGTCTGTTCTGAATTAATGCAGTCATTACTTTTAATATCACTTTTAACTGCTTCCTAGCATTAGGAAGGAGTGCCTCTTCTTTTCTCAGTTCCTGATCCCCATTTAAACTGTTCACATCACCCTGGCTGATTTTACCCAAATGCAGTGAGAAAGCACTCAAACTGCTCCCCACCAACTCAGCACTTGTAAAGAAACAACCTATTCCTCTGGCACATAATTCCCCTGCTCCAACAACTGATCTTGGTTTTCTCATCTAATCCTCAGAAGGAAAAAAAGGATCCTGGGGCAGTCAAAGTCTCCTGATTAACATCAGCAGGATTTACCTTGGTTGTGTCAAGGATCCCTGTAGCACCAAAGCAGCATGTGAAATGCACTGGGATCGGATGTTGCTCAGTAACTGGCTAACTGTTGGCTGGCTACACATCTGATAAAAATAACTTCACTTTAATACAAATCAGGAATTAAATACAGAACACACAGCAAAGATGATAAATTTATTTGTGCAGTTTAAATGTAATATGCACACTAAGATTAGAACTACTCCAGTTAAAACCTTCCAGATTATATATAAATATATAAAAAATATATCTATATTATATATAAATAGTGTTGGTTGCTGTTTCCCCAGAAGCAAAAGCTTGGAGTAGAATACAGAACACTGACAGGGAACTGGTCTCACAAAGATGTTTTACACAGAGTAAACTTGGATAAAATGTAGTAGATCAAAAGGGAAGGATGATTTCTAAGAGTGCTTAATTAAGAGAAACAAAATACATGCATCACTCAAATTTGATGAATTAACAGGAGTCGAAGGGCCTCAATAAATTCAATAAATCTATTTCTACAACAAAGCCATCAAGAAGAAGTATCACTCCCACCAACTTTTCCCACTAATGAGTCAGAGGAGTGTTTGTGACAGCACTGACACAACCTCACTCATCTGAGACATACCTTTGGTGCTTTTCTCTCCTCTATTCCAACCCTGTCAAAACACTCAATGAGGTAGTTCAGCATCTCTGTCTCCTTACAGTTTTCAATGGTGAAGTGGTCACTGCAGGAATCGGAAACACTCGAGCTGCCAGAGCCTCCCACACTTTAAAACACACAGAAAGCAGAAACAAAGCATTCGGTGGAGTTCTTCACTTGTGCACAAACAATTCATGAACATTCCTCTGTCAATGCTCTGAACACTCCATCCCACCACACACATGGCTCAGTGATTCAGGTCATTTCTGTGATAATTCAGGTAATTTCTGTGATCTATGGAGAGCTCTCCACATAACAGCTTGTCCAGCCCTGAAGTTCAGAGCTGTAAATGCCTTATTAAATAAGTGCCTGAAAGACAGCCACAAGGTGCATAACTGATGGGAGTCACTAAATCCTGGTCTCATCATGCAGCAAAGAAAACCAACAGCCCTTGAGTGGTACCTGGCACTCAGGACACCACAACCCTTCCATGCCACCACTCAGAATGGCAGAAATGTCAAAATTCTGTTAACATCACCAAACCACAGGAGGCAGGAGCCTCCCACTGCTGAGAAGAGACCTGGGCTGACACAAGGCTGACACAACCACTTTTGGTGCCCTAAGGAAAAAGAATCAATAAAACAGAGGCAATACATCCAAGCTGCTGCTGCTTTTGACACTCCCTCATTCAAGATAATTTCATTTCAGTTCAGTAAAATACATCATTTCATTAAGCAGCACAGCCTCAGTGGGGAAAACGCTGATATTGTAAACACAAAAACTAAACCCACAAAACCAAAACCATCCTTGAGATGAGAGAAATTGAACACAAAAGTGAGAACAGACCCACAACTCTGAATCTCAGACTTGTTATCTTAACAAAATTCCTCTCTACATAGCAGCTTGACAAAGCTAATTAAAAGCAACATCCTCATTTTGCAGAAGAGACTAAAAACATTATATATTCACTTTATGTAAATGAAATCTAAAAACCAGTAATTACTTGGATGGTCTGCTGCAATTCTCAAAGAAAAGTCTGTGTACAGGCAGGATAGATTTAAGTGAAGACCAATTTACAAGCCCCAGATCTTAAACTGGAAAATAAGACTACTGCTTTCCTTAAATGCAGCTTTTTAAAAACATATTTAAAACTACAAACTGGAACTGGAATTTTCTTTAAACTGTAAAATAATTTACATTTCTATAATTGAGCCATACAAATCTATTGTGCAAACTTTACAGTCCAACCAATAAATCCAGGAAAGGTTATTACTGTTCACATGCTGAGCTACCAGATGCTTAAGAAACACAACATTCTAATAGCAGCAATCTCTGTTTGCAGAGAGATGTTTTCAGTTATTCAATTAAAACTAATCCATGTAAAACACAGCTCTATTGAAATAGTGCTCAGTAACCACAAAATCATGCACATGGGGGTTTTTTAATGGTCTCTTTTTTAAACCTCTTGGCTTCTCATATCCAGCTTAAAAATACTCTAAGAACAGAAATTTATATGAAAACCTACTAGTTCTACAGTCATTCTGCTAAGGATTTCACTGCAGCAGGAACTCCAGCTATTCTAACACAAAGCTCCTACATCCTTCACACACATTGAATGCCTTGGTGTTTCCAGTGTGCCAGCTGTTGCATTGCTGTACAGCCACTGTGTTTATATTCTAACAACTCACTGCTGTCTGCAAAATGCCAGGACACAATAAACACACTAAAATCCCCAGAAGCACAGCAGAAACCCTACCCAAAGCCTGACAACTCAATGCAACATTTGGATCGAATCACCAACAGGATAAAATCGGAACAAAACCGTGGGGAAAATAATCCTAAATTCCACATACACAAAGCCCTCCCACAGCTGCGTTATCAAGTTCACTCTCCTGAAATCAGACCAGATTAGAGAAGGGGAGATGGTACTTGGAAGGTGCATGTTAACCCTGGTCCTCATTTTCCAGTTTTTCACAGGAAAACATGCACGTGATGTACCAGGGATTTCAAATTACAGCCATGGGCAAATACTATTCCTTCTACTCATAGAGCCCAAGAGAAGCTCCACTCAAACATCATCTCAGAACACGTTCATTAGGCCTAGAAGACTGCATGATGAACATTTCCCTTAGTCATGTCTCCAAAGGAGAGCTGACTAACTGCACTCATTACACATTTACACACCAGCTTAACGAGCCAGCCAAGTCACATCCTCGGCTTCAGTTGCTCCCCAAGCTACTTTGAAGATCACTTGACACTACACAGGCTGTTAGATCCTAAACAACCAAACATGCAGGTTACGTTCTCTTTCTCCAATACCTGGACCCAAACTGGACACAAGAAAAATCATCGTCTTCATTTTCTTCATCACTACTGTCCTCAGACACATCAGAAACAGCAAGGAGGAGGAGGGAGAAAGGGTTGTCGTATAAACTACCACAACAAAAATGGAAAAGGCCATCAGATTTTTTAAGCCAGAAGAAAAAGTAAATGGTAGCTTTTCTTTTTAGGTCTGTCCAAAATCATCTTCTCTAAACATGCAGACAACGGGTAACTCGATGTTAGTAAAACCAGGACCACACTAACATGCTCTGTTACACTACTGCAGGTCATTCAGGTATCATAAACACCACACGTTTACAGCCCAAACATTGAAAAAGAATTTTTGAGACCAAATAAAAATTGTGGCTGAAGTGGAATGTTTAGACATGACTGAATAATAAATATTACAATTCTAAGCTAATGACTTTAAAGGCATGGTCTCAAAACCTTGTGTTTTTGTTTCTCCCTCCTGCAGGAATAAGGGATTCCAGGAACAGCCAAGAGAAGAAAAGCAGTGGTACTTAGCCTGGCATCCTGAAATATGCTGATCCGTAATTTAAATCTGCACCAGGGAATCAAATCCAACCCAGTCCAGCAAGTAACAGCACTCAACAAATAAACTAAGGCCCCACAGAGAAAACTGATTTTGGAACAGGAGTTTTATGTGGTTTACCATCCAGCAGCNGAGCAGGGCTGCGGGCACCAGGGGCTGCCAGGGAGGGGAGGCACTGCTGGGGTGGGCACTGAGCTGGCTGGTGGGGCAAGAGATGAACCGGTCATTGGTACATAGCTTGTGAAATTGCAGGGAGCAGCTGGACTAGTCCCATAGAGACTAAACCAGTTACGGGGGAAAAAGAAAAAAAAAAAGAGCAACGATTTAGGATATGCAGAAAAAGGGTGAAAAAGATAAAATGAGCAAGAGAAGTTCTTGCCCTTCTGATGACTCTTCAGCAATATTTTTGCAGCTCACACACATTATTCTTTTCTACCGTTGTTGAATAAAGCTATGTCACAATCTACATACTTTTAGAAATCATGGCCTTCGTGATGCAAGTTAGGGACACTTCTCAGCAGAAAACAGTTACACGGCTTGAATCTATCAAATACATTCCTAGCCACGGCAGAGTAATCAAAAATGGTGAAATGGAGGGACACTCACATGAAAAAGAGTGAAAGAATTTAAAAATCCATTCTATTTATTGTTCTTGGGACACTTCTATGCCCTTTTCTCTCTTCTAGTCTAGCAATCAGTATTCAAGTGAAATCAGCATTCAGTTACAATCAGAAGTCACCTGGATAACGAGCTGGAACCAAAGGAGCCCACATTACAGAACATGGGGCTGCTTCCAGGGTTGGAGCCCATATTTAAGATCAGGCTTCTGTCAGGAGAGCGGGCAGCTGCAGCAATGGGTTGGGAGGTGGCTGTCAGGCTGGCAAAGGGGTTCTCATCCCTTGCCTGGGTGGACATCATCAGCACTTCCATCAAAATCTGCCCGATCAAGTCCTTAAAATCTGAAAACACTGTTAAGAAGAAGAGAATCAATATCCTCACCTCTGTCTTCATCTACACAGGAGTCAGGTGTAAACATTAGCAGAGAAAAAAAGGACAGAAACAGACTTCTGTGAATTGAATGCTGGTTTTGGCAAAAACAACCCACTGACACACCTGTAATTATCACTGTCTATATTAACCTAAGTTCTGGAATTACAGCCACACAAAAAATACAGCCTTTATGGAAAACACAGAAGATCACAGATGATTTAATGTTCCTACAGTTAGTTATTAAAGTTGTCTTGTGTGTTCCACTCATATTTTCCCACCCTGCTGTTGAGCTGGGCAAGTTGTGTCAAAAAAAGAAAACAGAACATGCACATACCCCACGCACATAAAATAATAATTGTTTTGTCATATCTTACAACTAATATAGAATATATAGTCTGTTACATAAAATAATCAGGAATTTTTGGCTTATCAAATTAAGTGCTATGTCTACTATTATGCAAGACAATCCTTTAATTCACTAAAACGTTTCTGAAAAATAAACTGAAGCAGCAATGTGTTCTGGATCAGCACATTAGTTTGAGGACAAAAAACACAATCAACAAGAGGAGAGCAATTGATTAAAACAGAAGCTATGAGCCATCAGTCCCACGTTCCTGCTCCAAGACTCCATTTCCTGCTACATCTGCTGACAGGAGATAAAACTGAGCAAAGACCACAAGTAGATGGCTCTGGTATTGCAGCAAGGGGATAAAAAGGAAAAAAATAAAGAGTGGGGAACATGCCACTCGAGAGAAACAGCCCTGCCAGTGCGTCCTGCTCAGGTACCCACCTTCCTTTGGGTTCTGCTTGAACTGGGCAGAGAGTGAATTCAGGAAAATAACGTCTCTGTCTCGCTCCTTCCAAGAGACTCTGAAGATCTTACAGACCAGCTGTAGAGCTTGTTCCTCTGACACTTCCGACCCCGACAGAGGTTCCTGGGGGAACAAAATCAACCCCTGATTTCCACCTGGATTAGTCAATGTATATGAGATAAATAAGCTGCAACAATCTTCAAAGTTGCTTAAAAAATGTTTCTTCAGGCCTATTGCGTATTAAAAAATTGATGTGGGCATAAATAGCTTGCTTTTGTTAAGATACAGAACAAATTATTTTCTTCAGTTTTCAAGTATCTTTTGTAAATCAATTTGAGGCATCAAAATGCAGCTTTGATATTGGAAGTTTTGATCTTTTTTTTCCTTCACACAAATTTTAATGAGAAAATGCAGTGAAGAAATTGTTTGCAGATGACACCTGAGGGTTGGTTCCAGGATTGGCTCCATCCTCTCCAAAGCACGTGTTCAATACACACAGGTAAGTGAGCTCGTGCCTCCTCCAGGCAGCACAGGCCAGGCTCACCTTGTCCGACAGACTCCGTTTCTCTCTGCGATCGTTCTCATCAACCTCCATGTTCTCAATTCCTGAATCCACATCTACCTGGGACATACTGCAGGTGGAAGTAAGAGAAAAAGCCCATGAACTTGTAGGAAGTTGCAGAGAGTCCTCTGTAAGATGCTGACTGAAAGAGTGTCCCCTTAAGCAGATGCAGCAGAGAAAGCAATGCACAAACAGCAATTAAAATCACTGGTTGATAAATGTTTCTCATATTACATTTGAGTTCTAAATTTCTGCAGCAGGCAATACAAACTACACAGCTATCACATCCCACAACCTTTTTCTTTTAAACAGAGTAGCTGAATTATCCCCACCAGACATGCTCATCTCTTAATGTCTAAGATGATGTTTTGTTTTTTACCACTTTAGGCCAGGTATTCCCATTAAAACCCGGCTAGGAAAAGCATTACAGTGCTCTGAAGAGTGTATGATCTTTAAGCATTAACCCCACTGCATTAACACAGCTGGGAGGGAGAAAGGGCAGAGCTTTGTCCTGTAAGGGGCTTGAACACCAGCATTGTGCCACACCTGCCAGCTGTCACAAGCTGCATTTTTTACCTTTTCTCACAGGAGACACTATCAATGTCCATGCTCTGAGACCGAGAGAGGGACTGAGATTGGGTTTCAAGGCTGTTTGATGGAGAACTGCTGAGGGAACTCACTCCTTCGCTGCTCT
>VYZR01054102.1:0-13013 GCA_013400675.1 Oxylabes madagascariensis | reverse complement strand
GAGGAGGAGGAGGAGGAGCAGTGGCACAAAGTGGTGGTTTGGGGGACAAGGCTCTGTTCACTGCCTGCCATGGCCAGGATGGGGAGGTTGCAGCACATTTCTTACACAGCAGAAAGCAGGGTCAGTGCTAGAGAGCACTCCAAAGGCAGGATTGAACACACTGTTTCCAGTAGTGCCTGTGTGTGTTGTCACTTCAGGGGGGATGAAGGATCCTTTATAAACAGCACATCATAGATCTCTGTGTCCCCAGAAGGGTTTTAGAATTTCAGACTGTGTCAGTCAGCATCACTTTTTGTATTACAGCTGCTACTGAAAGGAATAGTGGTTTTCACGTGCAACATCAAGTATGTTTTCCCTGTCTTCATTTTCTCCCCTTGTTCACTCATTCAGTATTAACAATGAGCATGAATACTCAGTTCTGCATAGTAGAACTGCACATCTGGACACCTGAAAATAATCCCCTTGCTGAAGCCAGGAGGAGCAGTCCTACATTCACTGTGGTATAATATTATGTGGCCATAATGCTGCAGAGCAGTGATACACTTACTGAAGTCATGAACTAGATGGATTCTAACCTATTTAGACTGTGAAAATTGCATATTTCCTAACTGTCCTTCATGGCACACACTTCAATTACCATTCTTAATGGTTACTGTCCCCTATTAGTAGTATGTGCTTAATGGTCATTTAGTGTCAAAGAAAACTTTTATCTTTCCTAAGTGGGAAGGTGTAATCATTTGCCTGAAGGCTTCAGTTAGTCACTGGAGATGAAAACAGTTTATGACTTCAGTGTTCAGGTAATTTCCTTTAAACAAATGCCCTGCTACAGTCTTGTGCATAGTCTTGCCAAGATGCAGTGTTTAGAACTTTATGCAACAACCTCCATATTTAAGGACGTTCATAAAGGTCATTTCCAGATCAGAAACCCCCTTGTGATCCTTGCACCTTACTGCTGGGAAAAGAAGACACATCAGGTTTGCAGAAGGAACCTGGCAGAGTGACTGCTGGGTTGTGTCTGCTGGACACTTCTCACTGTGGCAAGTCTTTTGTGAGGTAAATTAGTTCAAATTGAAGTGTTTTGCATTAAATCTATCCAAATATTCAGCAAAAGATTGTCAACATTATGTATTTGAGTGGAGACAAAAGATCTCTTTATGTAACGTAGTACTGAGATGAAACAGACTCTAGGTAGTTATTTTTCCCCTCTATCAACACATAATGTTTCAGTAATTTCAGTGCAGTGTCTTGGAAATGTTTCATTTGGCAGAATAAATCACAGGGGTTGATGATTTGTCTCGACATTGGAGTAAAGGAATTATTTTCACAGGGGTGGAAAAATCTTTTCTTTTTACTGTGCTACTTTGCCAAATCTTCCACAGAACAATCTAAGCCTCTACAGCTCTGAGTGGTGATGTGCTTTCCTTCTCTTGGCAACTCCTTGTGCACTGAGGAGCCTCCAAGGTGTCCGTAGATGTTTATCTCCTTATTAAATCATGGATTTGATCAGGTAAAGGAAAAAAGTGAAGAGAAGAATTAACTTCAGATGCTTTTAGAGTTGAGAAAAGGAGCAAAACCTGGATAATGTGAAAAACTAAGTCCCCTTCTCCTCCCCACGGTTCAGGTTACACTGGCAGGGGCAGAGCAGGGAGCTTTCTGGCAGGGAGCTTTCTGGCCTGCTTTGCAAAGCATAAATCATCACAATAAATGCAGAGTGCCTTCTGTGTGTCTGCTCTGGATCCTTATAAACATAGTGCTGGCTTTATTACTAAAAACCTCTGGGAGATGATAAAAGAATAGAGTGAAAGTGGAATGTTGCCCTGAGATGGTCATTCCATTGGTGAGGCTTTATTACAAAACTAAGTTAGTAGTTTTCCTGTATCCCCCGCAGGAGGCAGATTTGGTGGCATATGGCAAGAGTTTCATATTAATTTTTATCAAGATCCTGTGGGTAGCTTTATGGAGATCTACTCAGAGGGAAGCTGCAAACCAGCCCTGCAGCTGCAGCCTGAGAGGCTGGGAGGGATGCCATGGAAAGCCTGGCTGGAGAAATCCTGATGGCTTTGAAGGAGCGAGAGAGTTGTCAAAGAGCTTGATACACCCTGGACAATACATACTCATGACCAGGTCTACAAAGGAGTCTGCCATTTAACTGGGCCTAAATCAGGATTAATGGGGATTTTTCTTGAGTTCTAGATGTTATGCAGGACATCAGCAATGTTGTCAGTCGCGTTTCCTTTAAAATTTGGTACCTGTGAAGAATAGAAATTCCTGTTGAGTGTAATTGTGATTACTCGCTTCGGGACTGCTGCTTTGAGAAGGTGCCAGGCACCTGTGTCCTTTGTGCCTGTGATGTGTGCCAAGCCCTTGACTTGTTACTGTGCTCGATGAGTGAAAATAAAATTAAGACTTGGTTATTAAAAGAAGAAGGACATACACTTCAATGGGTGACTGCACAAACTATGAGAAGGGATCCATTACAGCAGATTTTGAAGTATCTAATGTGCAATCTGGGCATTTCTGGATACCAGCTCAGGAGAAAAGAGGTGGAAGATTAGGATCCACATTCCCTAAAGCCCTGGGAATATCCTTGGTCATGTGCCTTAGCCTCTTGGTGCCTCAATCTTCTGTCCTCTGTGGTTTAATGAAGAAAATACCTGAAGTGGTGATTTGCACTGACAGGAGCCTCTTACTTCCCTTCAGCAAGAAACAGTGTGACTTGTCCTCATGCAAGGCTTGATCCCCATGTGCCACTGAACCATCATTTCTTTTTTTGGAAAGAAGGAGATGGTAAAAATTAGAAGATAGAAATTAAAAGGTGGAGGAAATTAGAGGTTTTCTTCTGACTGAAAGACTAGTTCTCCTGCCAGGATGAACTTGCTACATCCTTCCAACCCATAAATGAGCTTCTGTGCTTTGATACCTCTCTGTGATATCCCATAATAAGCATCTACAATACCTATAAATACAGACAACATTTGTGGCCAGGCTGTTGCTACTTTGGATCTAGCACAGAGCTATTCCAGGACCACATATTCATGCCAGTCATAACAATTTAGTGTGTTTAAGACCCCTGCTCTCAGTCGAACATGAATGAGCCCATGAAGCTGGCGTTTGTTGGGTGGAGGCAGTCAGAAAGTGTCCATAAATCTGCAGAAACCCAATGCATTCAAGCCTCCCGTCCCACAGAGTCAGCTAAAACACAAGAAGAAAATGGGAGCCTGGTATTTGTTGAGCGAAAAAGATTTTTACAAGTAGTTTTGTTTCTATCTTTAGGTATCATTAGCATTGGGTTGCTCATATCATAACACAGCTGCTCAGTCCCAGCTGATGTGGGAATAGTGGGGATGAAGCAAGTCCCCACTAAAAACGGGTCCTCACTCATGTACCATTTACAAAATCTCTATGGTTTCTCTATGACCTTCCAAATTTCTGTCTTTGTTGCTTACAGTATTTTCCCTGTTCTCCTTTCGAGCCTCCCTCTCCCTGAAGCCAGCCTGGTGACACAACCAGAAAGGGGGTGGTTCTTCTTGCAATGGGTTTCCACAGCCCATTAATAACTAATCAAGGCTGGAATCATAGCAGGTGGTTTAAAAGGGGCTGTTGGTCATCATTCCGAGCTCTGGCAGAAAGCCTGCCCTGGAAAATGTAATTACTGTCCAAAAGAATGCGACAAACTCTGCCAAAAATAATGAAAGTAGATCGCGGTCCAAAGCCACACCAGCTGAAACATGTGGCAGTTTGTGGGGGCCGGCCAAGCGCGTCCCTGCGTCCCTCTGCCTGCAGGGAGACGGGGCAGGCCTCGAGATGTTCCACACAGAGTGTTAGAGAACAAAGTGTCTGAGAGATCTGTGTTTTTGTTAGCTCTCTGTCGTTCATCTGTAGGTCTTTTTTTTTATTTGGCTGTGTATCACACACTCGGAGAATTCATCACGTAGAAGTGGCAGTGTTTTTTTCCACCCCAAATAAAATAACGTGATCCCGTTTGAATTTCTGGGGAGAATTTTCAACGTCCTGTCTTTTTTTTTTTTCCGCTCCAAAAAATTAAAGTAAGGATAAGCAGTCACAGTCTCATAAAGCCTCTTGGCTTCATCCACTGCATTTTTCCAGTGGTGCTCTGGTCCATCAAAGGCTTTTTGACCAATTCCACGTAGCAGGACTTAGCAGTAGAGATAAACCTTGTGAAATGACGATAAAAGGGGCAGCTCTATTTGCTGGTTTGGAAATTGCTGTTTCCAGTTTCCTGTCACAGACTCTCTAGGATTCCTCCCTGCAGCAGTTTTTTTAGCTGGATTATTTTAAAAGTATGAGTATCTTAACTTGGATAGCTTCACAGGATTGAGCTTGGAAATGGCAGCACTGGCAGTTCAGCTGGCAGGATGTGCAGCATGTGGGTGCTAACAAGTTCTATAAACCTCTGAGTCCAGCTCAGATCCAGCCAGAATAGCATGGTTGTCTGAAACTAGTTTAATTTTCTGAGCTGTTCATTTGCCTATGCAGTCCTAAGGGTTAACATCTTCCAGGAGGTGATTGCTGGATTGGGGTAATAAACAGTCAGAGAAATCAGAGAGTTGACATGAATTCATTAATAGAGCCACACTGGAGATGAGCAGGAGTGACAGCACCAAAATGATGCTTGGAAATACTACTCAGAGATACTTGTAGTTACTTGGTTGATTGCAACCCCATTTTTGTCTAACCAGGATGAAGGGATGCTTACAAAGAAAAGACACTTGAAGCCAAATATTAGGGAATTAAGAGGCTTGTATTAATTTTTTTTTTTTTTAAGTCAAGCCGACAAACAAAAGAAGGAAAAAACAGGAGAGCAAATCGACACCTTCACCCTCTTGAAAACATAAAACCCATCAAAAAGTAGCAAATTCAGAGGTGGACATCTCTGAACAAAGTGGAAATCAGGTATTTATCATTAAAGCCATTACTCCCAGAAGAGTGACCTTGCAGAGTCACACCAGCTCCTGAAAGGTCACTGAAGAGGAGTAATAAGAACAATTTTGAGTAATCTGTTTTGGTAATAAGAGGCCATCATGGACCTTCCTATGTTCATTCTACTTGGCCAACTAGGGTTGCTTCCCTAAGGCAAGAGTGACCTCCCACAAAACACTCTTAACTGGACCATTCTGATGTGACTGATTTTAGATTGGATATTCAGCAGCTTTTAATTCACCTCTCAACTTAAAAGGCAATTCCAGGTCTACTGTGGGAAAACTGCTATCTTCTTCCAGAGCCTCCATCCAGCCCCTTTCCTGGAGGGCTGGAAAAGGACCTTGTTTCATCTTTCAGCTGTGGCTGTGGATGCTTAATTAAGGGAGACAAGCCCATAATGATAGCAGCAGCTGTTCTCTCCCCTGGGCAGAAAGAGCCTCTTCAGGGACAGGGTCCTCCTTGGCACATAAGAAAATATTCTTATGAAAGCAGCACTGAAGAGGCTGGCAGCTCCCCACGGTTTCTGACTTTGTTAGAAACTTCAGGAAAACACCCATGTGGCCTGTACTTTTGGCAAGAGGAGGGAGGGCTGTGCACAAGGGATGAAATGCTGAATAACACTCTCTCAGGAGCACAGTCCTCTGGATCCAGTCTGCAGGGTTTGTGCTGATAGTGCAAGCGACTGCTAAACAATTTCGTTGGAAGTAATCTCAGATTGGGGGATTATCCTGCATCCAACCAGTCTCCCCATCCCCCAGAACAGACTGGCAGCTGGCATCCCTCAGACTTCCCCACATGGGGTAATTGGGGGGGATATTTGGAGGGGGTTGTCAGACTGGATCACTCCCATTGCCTGCCCTGGAAGGTTTTGTTGGGGACATGGTGCTGTCCCACCCATAAATAATATATATTATTATACCTCAGAGGGAGGAGGTGGGTGGGAAGGAGGTGTGAGGATACCTGTGTCAACTAAAGTCTGGCAGGTCCCAGGCCAGCACCCTACATGTCTGTAAGAGCAAATATTTATCTGCTCTAAGAAGCAAATGGTGGATTTGATCCAAAGCCAGTTAAGATCAGTGCAAGAGTTCCCCTAAACCTCCGTGAGATTTGGGTCAGGGCAAAGAATGACCATTGTCAAGAGCAAATGCTTTTTTCTGATGGCGTTTGCAATATGAGGAAGCAGAACAACACAAGTTTTGTTTTCAATTTCCTTTCCTTCCTGACAGCTCAGCCATTACCAGAGTAGATTTAATCTGTTGTGCAGAGGAAAGCACGGCACTTTCCTAAATGGTAGGTGCAGATAACTGTTATCAGCACTGGCTTCCCAGCAGCTTGCCTGATGTCATCGGTGATTCCCAGGCCTCTCCTTGCCTCAGAAATTTAGGATGGGCTTACCCAGTGCCAGTTGCCTGTGAGTCACCCTCCACCATGCAGCGTAGTCTGTACCTGCACAGCAGCCAGGCAAAGGAGAATGGAAGAGACATCTCAAAATGTGTGAAAACTGCTCTTGCTAAAAGTGAAAGTTCTGCTGATGGCTTTTTGGAGGGCAGGAGCTGCTCTGGCAGTTCTTAGGGAATTGTTGCTTTTTGGACACTCTTTTGTTCCTGCTTTCCTTCACAGATGAACAAACCATATATCGCGTTGCTCTTTAATTGTTCTGAGTTTTTCCTCCAAGACCTTTTGAGAAAACATGAAACAAAAGGAGAAGAATAAATTAGAATTGCTTATGTTCCCAGGGAGCCATCAGCTGAGCTGGGAGCACTGGAGCAGGGGTGATGTGGGGCAGTGGGAGGGTTTCCTTGGCACGGAAGTGCCTGAACAGCAGGAATATGAACTTTTCACCCATTGTTCAGAGCGTCACACTCTGTAGCAGGTGCTGTGTTTGGGATGGAGGATTACTCATGTATGTGTGTGTAACAGCTTGATCAGCTGGGAGGGGAACAGGATTTGGAGAGCTCTGTGCTGTTGGGGTGTGCAGCACCATGCCTGACCTGACTGGATGAGTCTGTGTCATCTAACCCTGGAAAATCCTTTCTCTGCATGATGTTAAGAGGAAAGATCTTGAAATCCCAGGTGCTGTCAGCACAAGAAAGAAATGGCAAACGCTTTTTTAGAGGCATGAAAAAGACTGGAAATGCAGCAGTTGCCCTCTGCCGCAGTCAGGTGAGAAGTGGGAAGGAGCAGTGGGGAATTTTGCAGGGAAGAGTTTCCCAAATGGTGAGACAGACATGTAGGAGGTCCAGTAGGGAGGAAAGAGCTGAACTTTTCTTCCTGACTCATCATTGCTTATAAAAGCAGCAAGCTGTCTTTATTGACATAAAACCTCAGTTAGAAATTGAACATGTTCTCATTTAAGGTATGTGGGATGGGAAGGGATACCCCCAAGACTGAGGTTAGAGAGAGCAGGAGGCAGTTCTGGCAGCTTTTTCCTCAAAAGAACATGTTGTGTCTGTTCTGAATTCAGTACGCAGCGGAAAATAAATAAATAAAAAGGGAAGGTAGTGTTGCACCAAACTCCAAATGCCAAAATTGACATTTTACGGGCTGTGAGAATCATATGTGTGAGTAGCTCATTGTACCCTCAGTTGCATGAGCTGTTGGGGGTTTTTTTCCAGTGTATTTTAGAGTATGAGGAGGTGCTGACTTGTGCAGAATTCAAGTCATGGAGGTTAAAATGTGTGAGAGACCCAAAAGGGTCTCATGTCTGTTGAGCAAACACAGGCTGTGCTCACAGGTGGGGTGGACAGCTCGTCCAAGCAGGGGAGAGAGGGCTGGGAAGAATTTTGTGCAGATCTTTAATGCATCCCTACACTCCCCTGTAGGATCAAAACCACCCAGTATTAAAGCAGACATCAGGCAGCAAACTCAGAGCAGAGTTTTAGTCCTGTAGAGAGAGAGAAAAGCGCCCTAAAAGTACATTTCCATACAAACCTACAGTTGGCACAATTCCTGGGCAGTAACACAAGGAAATCTGCAGGTCTGTAGGTACAGAGGTGTTGTGGATTTGGTGAAACAGGATTTGGTGGATTTGGTGTTTAACAGCTGGGGGGAGACGAGCACAGCTCGAAGGCGTGCTGCTTCAGCCCGTCAAAAAACCGTACTTGGCGTCGGAGCGTGTGGCTTTTTTCCTTCCAAAGTCTCTTTGGTGGCTGCCTCCCAAGGTAATTAGCACGAGGGAAAAATTGCTTGCAAGGTGGAAATTGCTGGTCCAAGCCCACGGCTACGGCTGGTGTGTTTGCACCATATGTTGGAGGTGCGGAATCCACGGCTCGTGGGCTCGTGCGTCAGGGTGGAAATAGCCTGCCCTGGATTTGCACGCTATAGTTAGGAACGTGCTTGTACCCACTTCTTAAACGGAGCTGACTCCTTCTGATGTGATAACGAGCAAGTTTCAGGGACAGGAATGTGAGCCAGCAGGGTAGGTGGAACAAGTGGCTTGTCCTTATTTTTCAGAGATCGCTCGGCATCGGCTTTTTGTGACGCACCCGACTGGACAGGTCATGGGTTCATACTTCGTTTGTTTCTTTGTTGCCCTTTTGCAGAAAGTGGCAGAAAAATTGACTATTAAGCTTCTTTTTCCGGATTTCTCCTAACTCAGCCTGAGTCTCTAATCTCTTGCAAAGCGTGTCCAGCTACCTGTAAAACCTTTGCAGAAGGAGACAAATCTTTTGTGAGGATTAAGCAATATGCCTATCTTAAGAGATGTTGGTTTACAGAAATAACCAGGATGAAGATGAGCGTTTTGGAAGACGGTGGAGACAGCACTAGGTGCAGGGAGATACATTAAATCACCATGTGGTGTGTGTGTTTTCGTAGGCAGTGTCTGACCAGGGTGCTTGCGTGCACTGATGTGATTCTGCACGCTGTTTGTGTGTAGAGTGCGTGTAAATATTAAGAGACGAGGCATCAGAGTGATCGCAGCTTAAGTAGGAAAACACCGCTACAACAATGCCACCGCGTTCATAATCCTCTGTGAGTGTTCACCGCTTTGGTTAAATATGCAGAGGCTGATGGAGATTGCCAGTGGATTAGCTCTCGTGTGGCTGGTGCCAGGGATTGATTAGCATAAGCAAATTTCTTCTCCAGCTTCCCATCAGTAAGGAGAGAAATGCAGCAAGAGGTCCCTCCGCTGCCTGGGAGGGGACTGAGATGGTAGGGAAGAAAACTGGAGTGGGGAACAGTTTGTTCTCAGTGTTAACTGCTGCGACCAAATTAATCCCAATACTTCTGTAGTGAGCACATCCCCATAGTTTACCTTGCAGAGGTCACAAATTGGTTGCTTTAATTTTTGCTTTGCTTGCAAGCACGGTTTTGAGGGTTGTGGAGCTTTTCTCATGGTGTGATTTGTTTCTTTGCCATCTTTTTGGTGATCCTGTTTCTACAGCTGGATAAAGGAGGAGCCTAAAAGCCAGTAAACACAGGGCTCTGGTTGATTTGGGGTTATATTTTGTTTTGTGGGTGTTTTTTGGGGGGGGATTTGACGGTTTTGTTTGGCTTGGGTTTTCCTTATTTCCGTGCTCATCAGAATGAGGGCACAAACCAGCTAATGAATGTGTTTTAAGCTGCTGCAAGTGCACCTAGTCATTATGGAAAATTTGGGGCTGGATGCTGAGCTTGTGCTCCTAATGCAAAAGTCCAATCCCCTCCTGTGCCACTCTGCAAACATTCCATGTGTGTATCAGGATCCCCTGGGACCGTCAGTTGCTGGTATAACATTGATCCTTTCACATGTAGCCTTGATAGTGCTGGGGACAGGGATTTGCTGATAAAACAAACCTCAGGCTTGGTAATAATTGAAAGTGCAGGGTGGTTCACCAGGCAAAATGCCTGCTTATAGAAAACAGATTTAATCTTTAAGTCAGCAGACATTTCCTTAGAGAAATCCCAAATTCTGATGGAAATCAGTATTTAAAGGGACTCTGATAGTCTGGGGAGAAACCTCCATGTAAAGCACTTTCAAGTCCAAGCAACCCCTTTAGGGATTAAAATCTGAATGTTAAATATAGGCTAGAACAAGAACTGTACTGGGGCAGTGAAATAGTCTTTTCCAGCAGGTAGGAGGAAGGCCACTGCCATGAGCTCTCTTCAGCCTTGGAAAGAATCGTATTAGAAGTTTGTTACATCTGTAGCATGGGTGCCTGTTTTTATTGCCTCTTTTAAGTAAAGGAAACTCCCTCATCAGTTATTAAGTCTTTTAAACACGGGAGTAAATAAGTAATTCTGCAGCATTTGTATACAGTGGTGAGTAGCTTGCATTAAAAACCCAGATCTTCATGAAGCAAGAGCAGATTTTACAGGCTGCTGAAACTGGTTTGGTATATTGATAGAACGGCTTGATCAGAGGACAGGGGAGTTTGGGAGATGTCCCAGGCTGTGTGATTTCAAATTCTGTAATAATTTCTTTCACTGGCTGAAGGAACTAAACCCCTGTATGGCTTTCCCATCACAAGAGGTTGCATGGAAATGGGAGAAGTCAGATTCAATCCAGTGCTTTTACTTTGCAGGCTTTCTGGAGCTGCTCTGCTGGCCCAAAAGCAGCTGCAGGTCTGTCAGTGAGAAATAGAATGTCTTGGGACAGCACTGTCAGATCTTTCTCCAGGTGTTGTGCTGCACACACAGATGCAGGCAGTGAGCTGTAACAGTGGAATCAATGAGAAGAGCTCAGAACTAAAACTCCGTTTGTTCTAACACATTTGGTGTTCCTGATTACTGAAGCACTGCATAGTATTTGAGCATCTTGCAACACATCACAAGGCGGGACTAGCTTTTGTTAAAAGGTAGAAAAAAAAGGAGATGCAGTGAATGGTTCTTGGGAAGGGGATGGCTGAGCAGGGATTTCAGCCTCTCACTGCCTTGGGACTGCCAGGACCTCTGTCCCTGTCTTTGGCGTCACTTGAGCAACCCTAAATAGGTGTCTGAGGGTGTGCTGGTATTGAGCAAAACTAATAAATACTGTGTGTGCTACTGTACAGATGGGATGAACCCCCAACCTCTTCACTCCTTCCCACCTCACACCAATACAGGGCCGGGGCTGCTTTGATCCCCATCAGAACAAAGACTAAACATTAAAGTGAATTATCCCAAAGTTGTTCCTCATTAATCAACAGCTGCAGGCACTTGGAAATATCTGCCCAGCCTGTTTGAACATTCCCTTCGCCTCAGTGGTTGCACTGAGGAGGCAGAACAAATCAAAACACGCCGCTGGTCCAACACCACCCCTTCACCTTTCCTACAGGTGGTGCAAGACAGCAGGAGCCATGAGGGAGCAGGAGGTGGAGATGGGCAGCTGGTTGTGTCAACAGGGAGCTGAGTGGCTGGAAAAATTACGTCTTTCCATGGTAAATGAGCAAAGCTGGGAATGAGAGACCAAGGGCTGAGCAGGAATGCAGGCATCCCTCACTCCTGTGGGCATGGGCAGCTCCTGGGCACGCTGTCTGCCAGAGAGGATGGGCAGTGCTGGGTGACTCCAGCGGGTTTTGCTGTAGAAAGAAGCCATCTGGGTAGGAAACAGCCTCTCGCTACCCTTACTGTGGGTTTNGTCTGTGCTGTGCCCTGCCCCACACACCCCAAAACCTGTGGTTTGTGATGGTCCCTCTGTCTGCTGCTGACAGAGATCACCTTTAGCTCCCTGACCCCTTCCTCCTCAGGGATGTAGTTACTTGGTGCAAGGACAACGTTTTGCAGCAATTTCCCACGCCTTCCAAACTGATCAGCTTTTTGCCCACCAAAGCTGTCCCTTGGGATGGTGCAAGGGGGAGGAGGAGGTATTTCTCTGACCACATGCTTTGCTGAAGGTGTGCAGCACCCTAGGAACACAGTGAATAATCCTCTACACTCTTTAATTTCATGGAAATGCCAAGGCAGGAGCAACCTGGCTCCAGGGGACCCAGCAGATAGATACCAGTGACAGCTCCACAGCTAAATAAAACAGTATCCTCTGCTCCACCAGGGGTTTGCCCATGGTTGGGAAGTGCTGTGTGAGTCACTGCTGATGGTTCCTGCTCTGATAGCCAGCCCCGCTGTGGGAGATGCTGCCTTACCTCCTCCTGTCTCACCTGCCCAGCTCACCTTTGCCTGGTACATGTTGGCAGCTCTCCAAAATAAATTTCCTCATGTCTTCAGCCCCTGGTGAGGCTGAGGCTTTGAAGTGAAATGACGTGGTGTTCTTTAGCTGCCCACATGTTCTTTTTCCTCAGCCTCTGTGCTGAACCTGCTCTTACTCCTCAGTGAACTGTACCTGAGATGCCTCTCTCTGCACCTTGGTGAGGCTGGCAAGCCTTGCAGTGTCTCCCTCCATGCCTTATTTCCAGCCAGGAGGGCTTCTCCTGGGAGTTACCGTCCCCAGTTAATTCATTACAGGGATCGAGTTGGTGCTTCGCCTGTTTTACCCTGCAAACAGCACAGGTTTGCTCATGTTTCAGGATCCTGTTGCTACTGGGAAGCAACTTGAAACACCAAGGGAGAGCTCCTTATTACTGAGATACTGACAGCCTTTATCCCTGTCTTTGCAATTTGGTTTCTGTGCACTTTGCATGACTCAGAGCATCTCTGTGCCGCCATCTCCCCACAGATGTGGTACCTGCTGCTGCTCCTTCCCTTTGCTCTAATGGAAAACTGCATTATCAGTCATGGACCTTACTAGTGATAAAATCTCATCACAAAATGTCAGATCTAATACTCGCCTCTGTCCCAATCCTTTCCTCAGCTCTGGGAAAATGGTATTTGACAAGACAAAGTAGGATTTGGCAAATTGTTCCATTTGAAAAGGTGGGGAGGGAAATGTTTCTGATTTCCCAGTGCAGCCTGCTTTGCTCCCTTTTTTTTTTTTTTTTTCCCTGCCTTTTTGGGAGGCAGGGAGACTGATGAAGGGAGTAGAGCAGGTAAACTGAAACTTATTAGCTGTTCTCAAACTAAGGTTTAATTGTGCTCTAAAAGGACACAAACTGGGAGGAGGTGTTTGAGAGTAACCAAACAAGTGTTTGAATTGTCCCATGACAGAGTTGGTTTTTTTAAAAATTCTCTTCTCTGAAGTATTTCTAAGAACTGCCATAATTTAGTAAAAATTAAAAAAA
>VYZR01054074.1:0-11661 GCA_013400675.1 Oxylabes madagascariensis | reverse complement strand
CCAATCTGGGATTCTGTGGTTCTGTGTTTATCTGGTCAACATTTTACATGCTTGGATTGTACAGGAGGCATGGGTATGAAAACATAAATATTATTCCCTTATTCCTCTTCATTTTCTGTAATATTCCCATACCTTTATCATTCTAGGGCAGTGCTGGGCACATAGATTTTGGCTATTGTTCTAAAGTGTTCAAAGTTCAGATGAAAAAAAAAATTCTGAGTGATTTTTTTAAACCTAAAAATTTCAATCCCTTTGGTAGCTGAGCATAAAGCAGGACATGTAGAAGCTGACAGTGTAACACACAAGTTTATTTTGAGGTGTGTTTTGAAGAGTCTCAGGTTGCAATTAATTTGTTGAATTTGCAGAGACTGTGGGAGGAAGTAATTGGATGAGGGAAGCAGTGAAATTGTTGGAGGGCTTCAGAGTAGTATGTTTCTTACAATCTGTAAGAAATTTGTGTTCTTCAGACAAAAGAAGCTAAAGGCATTAATGTCAGTTTATTCATTTTGAAGACAATTAATTTGGCATTGACCTCTTTTTAACGAGAGAAAGATCAGTATAAAATTCTATGCTTATTATCTATGCTGGGAGCCATGGAAGCTTTTAGTGTTGTTTTGTTTAAAAACCAACCGAACAAAAACCCTTATCCAAAAACTCTTACAGAAACGGAATTAGAAACCTAAATTTTTACTCTTACCAAATTTGTTTTGAGAATATTGAACTAATCCTCTCCAGTTTCTCTTGTCTGGAATTCATAATGTTTATTGCTGAAATTTTGGTAAGATAAAATGTGGGACCCTGCCCAAAGCCATCGCTGCCAGCACAGAGTCCCTCTGCCTGTCCCTCTTCTGCAGTCAACTGCTTCCAGTCACATTGCTCACAGTTAGTCCTTCCCAACCTGTCATTAGCACTTTAGCCTGTGCCCTTCTAATTAGGCTTGACCTTAAAAGCTGACTTGAGTGCTATAAACTTCCAGAACAGGCTCCCAGTGCCCATCCAGCCCAGCCCAGAGAGCTGCTGCCACCTTTCCTTCCTGCAGTGCCGTGTGTTTTACAGGCCTCAGTCACAAGAATGAGCAGCTGTCAGCAAATGGCAGTGCGTCCTTCCTTGTCCATGGACATTTCCATGGACCTGGATGTCAACTATGGCAGGCCAGGCCTGCAAGGAGGAATGGGGAATCTGTTGCCCTTTTCCTAGGGGTGGGTGAAAGTGCATCCGAGGGTTCAGATCCAGAACTGAAATCTGCAGCTTTGCAGAGAGGGAAAAGTGGCTGAGAACCCCTTCTCATGCAGACCCAAGGGAACAGCTGGAGCTGTGCCAGGGAAGATTTAGGCTGGATATCAGGGAAAGGTTCTTCCCCCAGAGGGTGCTGGGCACTGCCCAGGGAATGGGCACGACCCTGAGGCTGCCAGAGCTCCAGGAGTGTTTGGACAACGCTCTCAGGGATGCACAGGGTGGGATTGTTGGGGTATCTGTGCAGGGGCAGGGATTGGACTGGATAATCCCTGTCTGTCGCTTCCAACTCAGGAGATTCCATGATTCTGTCTTTGTCTCTAGTTCAGGCTCTGTCAGTCCTGCTAACTTCCTGTTATTTTAAAATGTTTTTCTTGGCTTGCTCTTTTCTGTTTTCTGTGTCCTTTGAATCCTTATTTTTCTAGTACTGAGGATATTTGTTACAGAAAGATTGATCTTCACGCTCCAAGGTGCCGTCCTCCCAGATGCTTCATCCCAAATGACTCCAAATGTGTAACAGCAGATTTTTATTCCCTGCACATACATTATTTGCTAGGACTGTTCGGGTGCTTATGCTAAAAATTGTTTTTTCCAAGCCATGACTGTGAGCACTCATAGCTATAAGGAAAACTTTGATTGGTGGGTGCAGGTACATCATTTCTCAGGCAGGTTTCATGTGCCTGGGTTTATGGTGAATAGTCTGTCTCCAGCCTGTGCTCTCCTGTCAAATGAACGTATTGCCTGAGTCACACTTTCTGCGTACTCTTCCCCTGGTAATGTCTGGTGGATGTTCTTCTGAAAAGCATGTGCATAGATACAAAAGATAAACATGATACTGGACAGCTGCACTTATCTAACAAGCAGGGAGCCAGCTGTGAGCTTGGACAAGGGTTGCTTGGCTTGCATGGAACCCAAGTAAGGGCTTTTGTTGGGCAGCAGTCCTGGCTTCCTGTAGAAAAATGAATTTTGGTGCAGAAGACCAGAAATTCTGCCCAGCAGCACAAGCAAGTGCAGTGCTGTGCGGTGAAACCCAGCACTGAGCACTCGGGGCTGTGGGCTGTACCACCCTTGTGCTACAGCAGGAGCAGCATGTGCCCCTTTTCATCCCAAGATTTACCAGGGAAGAAATTCCCAGACAGGAAACGAAATTGTGAAAAACAAAAAAACCTGTGTGTCCTCTTTATGGTACTTTCTGCAAAGATTTTGCTTGTCTGTGAGGATGAAGTACAAAAGCTTTACCTGGCAAATGTATCCATCCTGTTCTTTAGGAAGTGGGAAGCTCCTTGCAAAAAGCCATGACATCTGACAGTGCAGAAGACACTAACATCTCTGTGATCCGAGGGGACTGAGGTCACACAGCACTGGAGTGCAGACCACACTCTGTGTAAAGAAGGGCCTCAGAAGTGCAATACTGAAACATTTGGTTTCTCTTCTTGTTTAAAATTGTAGAGAGAAAGGAAGAGCCCTTTGCCAACCACTCCAGCCGTGAATCCAGGCCCAGCATCACTGAGCAAATGCCACCACCCGAGCCCAACTCCTTCACTGCATCTGCCAGAAGAGTAAGTGAATTTGGAATCAGTGGGGACTCCAGCAGTGCTCAGAAGCAGGTGTTACTGGGAGATGGATGCTCTGAAACCAGTCTTCAGAGTACTTTAAGACTTGAATTTAGAAAAGCTTGGTAGTGGGAAATTCTGATAAAGGTGTGTGTTAACAGCAGTGTAGGGACAATATGGTTCCTCTTGAATCTCTGACCCTCCAAAGCAAATTGTGGTGAAGGAGCCCAGCCTCCAGCACACGCTCTGTGTGCTGTCAGTTCCGAGAGGGCTGGTGCCAATGTGTTCTCAGCAGATCTGTCACCAGAGCTGATTCCTGCCCATGTGCCAGTGGTGAGTTCGGCACCATCATCCAAAGTGCCTCTGACTTGCCAAAGCCAGTTGAGTCAGTGGTGTGATGTTACCGCCCAACAAGCGGAGGGTAGTTTGAATATGGCTGGCCAGCTGGGCTATAAAAGCTTTGAAAGGTGAAGAGGTCACTAAAATCTTATGTGAATCCTCCAGCTCCCAGATCACTCAGCTAGATGGCACCAGGAGACTCTGCTCGGCACAGGACTCCTGGCATGTGCTGCTGCTTTCTTTTTGCACCAGACTATGGAGAAGACAACACAAACACCTGGCCCAGGGCTGAAGCATTCGCTGCTTGTCAGAAGGAAATGTTTCTTGCTTAGTCATAATTTTTTATTTTTCGTATGTAACTGAGTCTAACCAAGATCAAATTAAACAGAACTCCTCTGGGCATTGTTCAGCTCAGGCTGCCTTAGCAGGGGAGCTGTTAGAGGCAGAAGGATGCTGGGAAGTGTGAGCACATCAGTTAACCTTTTCCCAGCTGCAGAGGTTTGGTCTCACTCCTTGGAGCTGTTTAACACAGAATAAGGGTGTTAGGGTATAGAAGCTGGCCTGTGAGCAGAGCAAATATTGATTTGACTTCAGTCACTTAAGACCAGCTTCTTTACATTCTCTCAGCTGTTTGATTTCTGTAATTCTGTTTGACAGACTGGACTTTAGATTGTATTGCCCTCTATTAGGGGAGTTATTAGTATATGCTGTTCTTGTGTTGTTCAGAATTTACAGATGGCAGCTTTTTGCTGTGGTTTTGAGCATTCTCTGAGGAAAGCATCAAAACTACATGAAAATGTAGTTAGAGCTGTGTAGCTCAGTAGACTGGCAGTGCTGGAAATGGTGGAGTACAGATTAACTCTTTGCATCTGCATTGAAATGACATGAGCTGAAAACATTGCTCAAATACTGCAGTGGTAGTTTTAGCTTGGCAGTCTTCAGACCGTGAGCCTGAGGGCAGAGCTCCCCAGTAGCTCCATTTATTCTGAATAGTGTCAGATGGTTTGTGTCAGATAGAACATGGTATAATAATGCTTAGATCAGCTTTGATCAAAAGCCTTGTCTGCCCAGTGTCCTGCCCAACAGTGACCATCAGAAGCTACTAGAAAACACAATCTTGCAGGAATTCCCTCCCACATTCCAGCAATTGGCATTTCAGGGACTGACTGAACCTGGTGCACTTTTTGTCTTCAGTAGCCCCTGTTGGACTTTTCCTCTCTTTGATTGGGATCCTCTAATGTCCAGTGGTAAAAAGAGTCCTTCAGCTTAGCTAAAAACTCTACAAAGCTCCCTGTCCCATTCACGTACCACATGCTGGGTTTGTTTGCTGTCCCTCATTCCTTTTTGGGCAGGACCAAGGTATAGTTGTTCCTTACTCACCTTTCTGTGTGCCACTGAGGGTTTCGTGTACCTTGTCATATCTCAGACTGGAGACTACTGATACACTGAATATCTCCTCATGCAAAACCTCTCTTGCTCTACTCATTCTTGCTGCCTTTCCCTGAACTCTTCCCTTCTTGTCAACTGCTGCTGAGCCCTGGAGCTGAGCTCTGTGTGATACCAAAGGTATGATTGTACCCTGCAGTAACACAGAGCCACAGTGGTTGTGTGGTTTGTATTTTGTACTTTTCCAATAGTTCCTAATAATTTGTTTGCTTTATTTCCTGTACAACCTGGTGCTTAACCCTGTACAAATATCTCTTGTGATGCTCAGGCTCCGTTCATGAATGGCAGTGGGCAGCCTTTTGAAAGACTTGATAACTGTAGCTAAAGTCATACATTTAAACAGTTGTACATTTAAGCAGTTGTGTATTTAAGGACTAATATATGCAGATCAGAAGTGCCTCATGTAACAAAAAGCACAAAGGCCCATTCTGTGCTATGCAGTTACCTGCCCATGGAAGGGGCCTCTGCAAGGCTGAAGTCCAATGTCCTGTTCAAAGCAGGATTAAGCTCATGTCATGTTGCATTGTCCTGCCTGAGCTCAGCTGAGTATTAAAAGGTCTCTGAGGATGGAGACGCTCTACTCCCTTACTCCCTGTCCCAGTGCAGCTTTGCTCCTGCCAGGAGTTACATCTCCATTTCAGATGGGATTTTCCAAGTGGAAAGCTGTCTGTTCTCCTCCTTTCACTGTAGACTGTAGAGAAGTCTGGTTCCATGTCCTCTGTAAACCCACTCCTAAGTAGCAGAGCAACTGAATCCTATCTTTGTCTTCTCTTTTCCATGCTAAACAATCCAAGCTTCCTCAGTCTGTTCCTTTACAGTGTTGTTGGCTACAGCTCCCTGGTGATCTCAATGGCTTCTCCTGGACTCCACTGGTGTGAGGGGTTTATTTGCAGCTAGTTCCGTAAGACCTGAGTATTTGTTTTTGGTTTTCTGCCTTTACTGAATAATTCCCCTTTCCTAAATGGGTGATAATAAAAGCTTCATTGTTCCTTATATTCTTTCCTCAAAGCTGGAGGAGGGCATTGTGTAGGCAAAGACCTGCACAGTGACAGAAGATTCCTTTCATCCTCTGTCCTTGGGGATGAGGCACTACAGCGGTTTGCATCCCTGTGAGTTCACCTTGAGTTCTGTCCTGTAATTAAAGTGAAGCAGGAAATAAGTCATTCTATCTTACAAGTCTAGCCCAGCAAAAACTGGGGCTTTTTGAAACACTTTCTGAACTTAGAGTGTGCCTTGCAGTGCTCTTCCTTTTTCCAAATGTCCCTGTTTCTCCTCCACAGTTCAGTTGGCTCAGCAAATCAGACGAGCAGAAGGATGAGTCACCTTCGTCATGGCGGCTGGGCCTGAGGAAGACTGGCAGCCACAACATGTTGAGTGAAGTCGCTGCCACTCGTGAGGCACAGAGGGATAAAACTTCTTCTATCTATCGCTCCTCATCCAGCCCTCGGATATCTGCGCTGTTGGACAACAAGGAAAAGGTTTGGCTTTCAGCAAGGATGTTTTAGTGTATCCGCTTTACCCCACAAGTGTAAACCACTTTCTGTTTGAGTTATTGGCTATGGTTCGTATCTATAACAAACACGGGTCTCTTTCCTTCTTACTTTCTTTTTCTTTTGAAAAGTATTTCCCTCCTATCAGTTTTTCCTCCAGAACTGGAGTTTGGTGCCCCTTTGGCCTAATTCCTGCTCAGTTTGGACCAGGCTGGCACTGAACAGGGGCTGCCAGTCTGGCACAGCCTGTTCTTTACCAGAAAATGTCCAATCCAGACAACATCACATACCTGCAATGGAGATTCTCCTTCCCCGTCGTTTATGTGGATTCCTCCTCTATCCACCAGCTGCATTTGTAAATCCCGTGCCATGTATTCAGTAACTGTGACTTTTCTGCCCATGGGTAAATGCCTCATCCCTGGAGGTGTTCAAGGCCACCTTGATTGGAACTCTGGTCTAGTGGACTAAGGATACCTTCCAACTCAAACCATTCTCTGATTCTGTGATTGACAAGTTATTCTCTAAGTTAGAACATGCTTTTATTGACTACCATGGTCATCAGGAAATCCTTTTCAGAACTGATATTTCTGTTCTGTAGTATCTGTTGCCCAGGAAGTTGCCTTAAACCAGCTGGTAGGAGAATGCTTACTTAGTTGAAGAAATTTGAAAATTAATTTATTTTCCACTGAACGTGCTAGAAGGGTAAGAGATATGTAGCTGAAGTTCCTCTTTTGCTTCACCAGGACAGAGACAACAAGAGTTATCTTGCCACCATAGTCCCAAGAAGACTGAGCAGTACGAGTGATATAGAAGAAAAAGAAAACAGGTGAGACTGGCTGAAGTTAATATTCTTCTTCCATCCTGTCAATAGTACTCCTGGAATATAATTATTCTGTAGTTATGCTTTGTATATTTTCTCAGCAGTCTCAAGTACACAGGAATTCACAACATCAACAGCCAGCTCTGTCTGTAAAAGTTCTGGTATGTTGGTTTTCATTTAGGTGAGCAGGAATCAGCAGACTGATTCCTCCACCCCATATTCACACAGGCACAGGCTCCATCCAGGCAACCAGATTTATGGATCCTTTTTCCTTTTAATATGCAGGTGCCTCATTTTGTAGCTGCCACCTGCACTTGTACTTGTCACTTGCTCAGCAGTCACCTTCAGTCCCTTTGTTCTCTGTCACTTGAGATTCAGTCGAGCTTGTGAGCTCTCGCATGTAGGAACTGTTTCATTGCAGGGCTGTTGTTACAGTTGGTGTGTATAGATGCCCCTGGACGGAACCATGGTCTAAATAGTGTGTATATATCTAGGATTTCCAGATGTATTTGAGGAGCTGGTCTCTACAAGCAGCTTCTTCAGGGGCCTTCCAGTGCCTAAAGGGGCTCCCAGAGAACTGGAGAGGGACTTTAGGCAAGGTCCTGGAGTGACAGGACAAGAGGGAATGGCTTCCACTGCCAGAGGACAGAGTTAGATGGGATATTGGGAAGGAATTCTTCCCTGTGAGGGTGGGAAGGCCTTGGCACAGGTTGCCCAGAGAAGCTGTGGCTGCCCCATGCCTGCGAGTGCCCAAGGCCGGGTTGGATGGGGCTTGGAGCAAACTGGGCAAGTGGAAGGTGTCCCTGCCAGGGCAAGTAGTAGGACAGGATGAGCTTTAAGGTCCCTTCCAACCCTGACCATTCTGTGATTCAGTTTGTACTANTTGTAGCTGCCACCTGCACTTGTACTTGTCACTTGCTCAGCAGTCACCTTCAGTCCCTTTGTTCTCTGTCACTTGAGATTCAGTCGAGCTTGTGAGCTCTCGCATGTAGGAACTGTTTCATTGCAGGGCTGTTGTTACAGTTGGTGTGTATAGATGCCCCTGGACGGAACCATGGTCTAAATAGTGTGTATATATCTAGGATTTCCAGATGTATTTGAGGAGCTGGTCTCTACAAGCAGCTTCTTCAGGGGCCTTCCAGTGCCTAAAGGGGCTCCCAGAGAACTGGAGAGGGACTTTAGGCAAGGTCCTGGAGTGACAGGACAAGAGGGAATGGCTTCCACTGCCAGAGGACAGAGTTAGATGGGATATTGGGAAGGAATTCTTCCCTGTGAGGGTGGGAAGGCCTTGGCACAGGTTGCCCAGAGAAGCTGTGGCTGCCCCATGCCTGCGAGTGCCCAAGGCCGGGTTGGATGGGGCTTGGAGCAAACTGGGCAAGTGGAAGGTGTCCCTGCCAGGGCAAGTAGTAGGACAGGATGAGCTTTAAGGTCCCTTCCAACCCTGACCATTCTGTGATTCAGTTTGTACTAGAAGGAGTAAAATTTGACCTTAACCTCATTTCCAGCTACTTCCCCAACAGAGAAGGAAAGCCACATGCAGAGCAGTGGCTGTGAACTGTAATTGTTGGGCAGGAGCTGTGGCAGATGACACCCTGAGAGAATTTCAGCACAACTTGAAATTCTTTGCTGATCTTTTGCTGGAACCTCCCCGCTGTGTTTCTGTTCAGTTTGTATCTGTTGATCAGCTCAAGAAGGTTTGGCAGAGACTGCTATCAAGTGGCACATCCTGCTGTAGGTGCTGACAGGTGTCCTTTTCTGGGTGGAGTGGGGACTGGCTGAGGACAACTGGCTTTCAGGAACAGATGGTGCCCAGGCATGCTGTGTAATACAGATTTTTTTCCCAATATTCTTTCCTTTCGGAACATCTGGGTTTTCCTTTCTGGAACTCACAGGTGTCTTGAGAGAACATCAGTCTGAGCATGACAAGTGAAAATGAGAAATAATTGCAGGCTGATGGGAGAGTGGATTAGTGCTGCATTACAAGCTTCAGGTCCTGTCCAGCACAAGCAGACAGCAGGATACACTGAGTGTGCGTTAGCATTAAGGAAAGAGCCCTGTTTTCAGATAACCAGGGTAAATAGGACTACTAGGAATTTCTTGATGAGTTGTCAAGTAGCTTTAGATACTCTAGATATTTTGTTTATTGTTTTCTGCTTCATGATTTTGTGGTGGACCTGGTAGTGCTGGGTTAATTGTTGGACTCAATGATCTTAGAGGACTTTTCCAAGCCTAATGATTTTATGAAAGGCTTTGCTGTGCTGAATTGCTTTTGTCCTTGCCTAGATACCTTGAAGAATAAAAGCTTCCCTGCAGTTCCAATATCTGCCCACTTATACTTTGATACAGACAGCAGTGAGAATATTAAATGACACTATTTAATATGTTAAATTACTTTTATGGACAATCTGAATTTCATTTGCAAGCTTTCTGACTAAAAAGGACCTTGTTCCTCTTTATACAAAACATTGCATCATCTGTGGTTCTGAAGTGAGCTGGCAAGAGCAGGAGCTGATGTTAAGGCCAGAGCAGGTGTTTCTCTGAGCAATGTGTCACCTGAACAATGAAGCACATAGGTGTAAGGGAAGGATCTGTACTGAGAAACTGTAAAGGAACCAAAAGCAGTCTCAGAGGTTTTTCTAAGCAAAGCCTGTGCTCTATCCTGCTTTAGAGAATCCGCTGTGAATCTGGTGCGGAGTGGCTCCTACACCCGGCAGCCCTGGAGGGATGAGCCAAAGGGAAACGAAGCTCCCCACTCTGGTGCACCCACTACCTATGTATCCACCTACTTGAAAAGGTATGTCCAGGTCTAAGACAGACCCGTGGGTCCTCAGGCAGTCAGAACCACTCTTAACATGCCTCCCAGACCTCAGCCTCCTGCTTGTTGCCTCCTGCATCTTGTAACTGGCCTTGGGACCTTCTTCTGCTGAGAGCAGGAAAGAAAAATTACAATTTTTGATATTTGTCATGCTAAATAGTGTTTCTAAAGACCATAATTTTTATTAATTTGCAAATTTCTGGACTGAATTTAAATACTCTTGTTCCCATAACTCAAATTCAGTATTTTCTCTGTTTAATGCTGGTGTGTGTTATAGTTAGAGAATAAACCCAAAATTGATCATAAAAACAGATTAATGTAATAAGAGTCCAAACGCATTGTTCAGATAGCTCTTGGTGAGTAAGTTATAGCTTATCTCTAATTTTGGTTTATACTAGTCCGGGTTTATGGTATGAGAAGGTGGCAGTTGTCTTGTGCATGATGTAAAACACTTGCTAAGGAGTAAAACTAATGCTTCCACCTTTGTTTTGTAAGGCAGTAAGGAAGCAGTTTGTTCACAGTGCGTGTGAAGTTGAAGAGGGTGATTATTGGTAAAGGAGCCAGGCAGAAGCAGGAAGTTCTGCAATTCCAGGCAGAACTCCTGTAACTGCAGTGTCCTGGACCCCCTTGGGAGGCAGAGCCTCAGTGTCCTTGAGGTACCAGCTGATGGCTCTCTCTGAGTGAGCTGAAGCAACACCGTGCTCTGGTGAGGCAAATAGTGCATTGCTGGGTTTCCATGTGAGCAGGAGGATCAGCAGTGCCTGCATCTCACTTTTATTTCAGCTAATACTGGACACCATCAAAACAGCCTGTAATAAACTTGTCACACTGTCATGTTTCTGCTAAAGGAAAACAGCATCAATAGCTTAAGGTTTTAGATTGAGTTTCACCAGATTCTAGACCCTGAACTAAATAAGTGTCCTGAAGATGGAACAATTGCTTGAGATGCTTGGGAAGAGGCAATTTATTCCACAATTTATGCTGCAGAGGTAAGTGGTGCTCAAGGATGTGTGTGGCCAGTTGCTGAGCATGTACAGATCCCTTGCCACAAAAGGTGAAGCAGCTCCTTCAAGCAGAAGCCTTCTGCTCTCCTGATCCATTCCAGTGACTTCACAGCTATCCTGGGATGTGATGACAGCCCAGCCTCCATAGCTTGTCTCTCTGGAGCTGGTCTGACAAGCTGCAGCTGATTACATTGGAAAACTTTTGCCCCTTGCAGCTGGCACACCTGTGCTGCTCCCTGAGCTGAGAGACAGCCCAGTCACCCCCAGGCAATCTTACAAACATTGCTGGTTTATCCCAGCTAATCCTGCACCGGATTTAGTGTTGCACTCACACAGTTGTACTGTATTTCCTTGGTTAAAGTGTACAGAGAGTGGAGAAGGTTTAGGCTGTACTGGGGTGTCACTGAGTTCTTTTCACAAAGGCTGAATTCTGGCCTTTCATAAGAGAATGACTGGTTCACAAGCAGGTACAGAGAATAGCTTTTTCAGGTAGGAATAGATGTGCTCCTTTAAAAAAGGAGAGATCAATGGGTTTGCATTTCATATACAAACAGTAAAACCATGATCAATTAGACCTTTATCCCATATAGTTTTCTGTAGGAGAGCACAGAGAAATTGAATTGTATTGAACTTCTGATTTCTTCAGCCTTGTGCATCCGCCCCTAAGATGAGGAAAGGAACCTGGTTAGACGTAAGCGTTTTGTCATTTCCAAGTATTAGCAAAACTCTGAACACAACTCCAAAATGTGAAAGCTTCTTCTTAGAGGGGAAGGATCCAAGGGAATATGACATGCTTGGATGTCATGGGGATGAGGGGATGACTGTGTACTAATCTCTCTAAAGATCACAGACTGGGTTGGGTTGGAAGGGACCTTAAGTCCACTAATCTCTGTAAAGATCACAGACTGGGTTGGGTTGGAGGGGACCTTAAGTCCCAACTCCTTCCACCCCCTGCTATGGG
>VYZR01054040.1:0-12719 GCA_013400675.1 Oxylabes madagascariensis | reverse complement strand
AAAAAAAGAAAAGAAAAAAAGGGCTTGATCCAATCAATACAATTGTATCCATTACAGTTTCAGGGGTGACCTTTACATCAGACCTTTGCATCTTTGCAGCAATTCTGACTGCACCAGTTCTATGCAAGCAGAGCAGAAAAAGGTGTAAGAGACATGGATTCAGACAAAAGGTGTAAAAACGATGGATTCCGACAAAAGGAGTAAGAGCTCTGAATTCTGACCAAAGCTGTGAGATGCTGCTGCTCCGAACTCTCATCCCCCAATAACCCAGTGTCTGCTGGACCCCAGCATTCCACCAGGCCCCCTGAAACACGGGCTCCAAAACCCATGTGCGCACAGGAAATTCAGCCTCACCTCCAGAAAGGTAAAAACAGCCCCAAGTGCAGAGATTTTTGTGCTGGTGCAGCAGTACCCAACTGTCCCACACAGCACATCTCTCAGACACGCAGAGAGCCACTGAGCACTAATATTTCATGAAGGTGTCGCGTTACTCCCCCCAAAGGGAAGTGAGAAGTGCAAGGCAGCCCTGGCGGCTCCAGATTTTCCAGATAATTGCAGAAACCTGTCACAGAGTGCTGACTATCACTGTGGGACAAACTCATGTGCAAATACAGATGTTAGAACTCCGCGTTTCAATGCAGGCTGAAGATATTTCACATCATGAATGGTGACTCCAAGTCCCCATGGCAGGGGGTGGCACTGGATGAGCTTTAAGGTCCCTTTCAACCCCAACCATTCTGGGATGAGTTACAGGAGCGCAGGGCATGGGGAGAAGAGTTTTGTTTTGCCATCACCTGAGGTGAAGAAGCGAAACAAAACAATTTTGCTCCACTGACTTCTAAAGATGCATCAACCCAAAATTTGACCCAACAGTCTCTTGTTACATTTTATCAATCTGCACACATTCCTTTTATCTGTACTCTCGTCCAATGTCCATAGCTCAGTTTGGTTTGTGTCCCATCAAACATTTCCTCAAGCAATGTCATTAATCTAAATTCATCCAAATGCACCTGTCATGACAAACCTTTCTGCAACGTAAGAACAGAATTCTTAATTGAGAAGAAAGTTTTAAAAGTGTCTTTTACTTTCCAAGGCTCTGGAAAAATTATTGGCTTTTTTCAGAAGATCCAGTCTTTTAAAGTAATTCATCTGCTTTTTGAGGTAGGTAAAACAGCAGAAGACCAAGCTGCAAAACTCCTTTCAACCTCACTAAAACTATCATTTAATCCCATGCCGTGGTACATCTCCTACAGCAAGAGAAGAGGATTTAAAGCTTGCATTTGTGCACTTTTGGGACTGTTCTCACAGTCCCAATCCATCCCCCACCACGCTTTTTCCATAATTATGACAATGAAAATATACAAACTATAATAAGCATGTCCCAAATGTTTGACCGAAACATAAACATCGCTTTAAAAATATCTTCGTCCCATTTCAGAAGGACGACTAATCCCAGATAACAAACCTCTCCCAGATAGAATGAAGGGGGAAGTTCCCATCATTTTCGTGTTAAAGTTGCCATACTCTGATCCCAGCCATAAATCCAGCACCACATGGACACGTTGGACAACGCTCTGAGGCACAGGGTGGCGTTATTGGGATGTCATGGACTCAATGATCCCTGTGGGTCCCTTCCAGCTCAGGATATTCCATTCATCCATAAGGATATATTCCACGTGGAAAAGATCCTACATCCTTTGACAACTTCTTTGCTTTGGGGATGAAGGGCCAGTTCCATTATAAGACAGAAATCCTGCTCTTTTTAATAATAATAAAAAACCCAAACCCACACACATGGAATAAAAAAAACTAAGGCAAATTTTTAATGAATCATCCAGCAAAAGAGAATTTTCAGCTGGTTCTAGCACTGGTAATCACAGCGCTCAACACATGACGTTTCTAGGGAAGTGTGTTTCCTAGTTATTTGAGTAAATATATAAATATAGATTGTTTATATAATTATAGATAAAAATATAAATAAAATAAATTAAATATTTATTTTTATATATATATAAATTATTTATATTTAATTGCTCAGGGAGCCTAAGGCCATGCAGCCTTTAGCAAGGGCAGCACAGCCCGAGCTCTCACCACTCCCTGCATGGAAGTTTTGCCCTCAGTTACCAGATCAGGTAAAACCAACACCTGAATGTCTCTTATTATGGACCTTTGTATTTCACAGATTGAGGGTGGCTGCTGGTTAATAAATCATTGTGCTTCTCTGAAAGTCACTAAAATCAGTAAATAAAAGTCATCACAATAAAAATATGTCTCTCTTTTGTTCCCTCAGAGCACCAAGAGCTACAGAGATCCCAAAGACCACTCTGCTTTCACAGACTGCGTCCCTGAATTCCTGGAGAAGGAAAGAAAGCCTCTTGCATAACCCCCATCAGAGCAATGCACTTTCTAAAATGAGATGGAACCTGCAGAATCCTCCTTTCAGAGCACTAAGACACACACAGACGCAGAGATTTTTCAGAAGATGATGCAGGAACGCAAAGGAACAATTTGCCCTCACCCCACTGACCAAACCTCGCGGGTTATAAAAGCACACGGTGATGCAGGCATTGCTCGCTAAACTGATGGATGTTTCACACAGACAAACAGGCATCCAGGCACTGCTCCATCCCATGCCACAAACACTGGAATCCCAGAATATTTCTCCTGAGCCACTTTGCAAACCATTCCTTGTAAGCAAGAAGTGAGCTGAGAGCAAGGGAAGGGATTGGGGGATGATATTCTGCCCCAGTGACACATTAATGCAAATCAGGGGGAGGAGAGATGGATTTTTCATTCCTTGCCAGAGTCTTATCTTGCATCCAACCATTCAGCTGGAAGATGGGAGCCACTCAGCAGCTTGAAAATTGGCATTTTATTGGTCCAGAAGAACGGGGAGTGTAAATATAAATATAAATAAACAGAGAATTAAAGCATTAGCTCTCCTAAGGACGGAACAGTGCAAGAAAAGTCACTGCCCATTTCAGACTGACTGTCTGAAGATGAAAATCCACTGTAAAAACCCCCCAATCCCTTCTGGCAGCAATTCCCACCCAGCTGGGGCTCAGGAACAAGCAGGGTGTGTAATAAGCTTTCAGTAGTTGCATTCTGAACAAATGAGTTCATTTGCACTTCACCAGGTGGAATTCAGAAATTCTCAAGACAGCCATTTGCTGTTGAGATTTGAGATTAATATGAAACCAATCATTCCATATTAAAAATTCAATATGTTAATAATAATAATAATAATGCTGTTTATTTTGCTTCTATTTATCCCCCCAGATTAAATTTAATCCATGTTTGTATTGGTTGCCTGAGCATCTGAGCAAAAAAAAAATCTAGAATTAGGAAATAAAATGCTGACGACTGTGATTTTAAAATAATCTTGAAAGTCTCAAAATAATCTGCTTCCAGTAGAAAGAGAAAAATGTTGATACTTACAAAGCATTAAAACATTACAAAAATACAAGCTAGCAATCATCAAAAATTGCCTTCACTTTTCATCCAGCATTTTATACTTTTGTGAAAATGATTTTTAGAACAGCTTAAGATGACACAAAATTGAAGTGCTACATTTAGCTTGGACAATCGAAAGTCATACTGAAAAGTAGAAGCTTCAACATTACCAAGAATGCTTAAACATAAAACATCTGTAAATATCTTAAACTTTATAAATAAAGTATTATGGGTGACTTTGATAAGGAAAACTTCTGCAAGCATCAGTGAACTGCATTAATGTTTTTTTTTCTATTTAATCTTATGCACAAAAAAGGACAAAAATAAGGAGAGGCGCTACAGAACAAGAAAATCTATTTCTTAATATATTTTTCTGTTTGAATCACAGTCTCAACATGAGAAGCTGTTCAAACCCATTCATCCAGGTCTGTATCAGAGACAAAATGACCAAAATTCTCTTAGGATAGCCCCAAAGAACCCTCTGCACAATTCCAAGGATCAGGATGGATTTTGCTTAATTGAAAGAACATTTTAGAACAGAGAAATGGATTTAAAATGTGCTGAGATCTCCTATAGTTACCCCAGGACAGAAAAACTTAACTTATCAAACTCTTGGGTTTGTCTGGGCAAAAATAATCTTCACTAAAACAATGGAAAAAAAATATCCCAACACATGACTTGAGATTTGGTTACGTTGGTCATGGGACAAATTTCTGGGTCTGGTCATAGGAGTCTCAATTTCTTACTTGGGCTCTGGACCAGCAATTTGCTCCTGGTTTAGAAGAGAAACAAACCCAAGTGTTCTCTGTTGCACCCTCAGAGCTGAAATTCAAACATTCTCAGTTCACTCCTCACTGACATGTGCCAGTACCACAGGAGCTTTTTCCAACACCAAACTTGTGCCTACACTGCTTAAAAAAACACCCAGAAAATTGTCATATTTGACCCTTCTTATTCTAGACTTCTAGGAAGAAAAGAGACAGCAAAAGTGGAGCTGTCACTTCCCACTGCAGCATGAAAAATCATGGATTTGACCATCTGGAAGTTCTGGCTGAAAAAAAAACATTTTTGTTGGGGTGTTCTTGGGGTACCATGTTATAGCACAGCTGCATTTTTCAGGAAAATAAAAGTGTTCTTTGAAAAACTGTTGGTGTGGCAAATTATCCAAAGAAAGATTAAATAGCAAAGTCACCATTTGTACCCTTTTGATCACAACCCATGGGAAGCATGGAAATTTGGGGCTGAAGTAACTATTTACTCCCGTTTAAGTTTTTGTTAGGCTGTGTCAGGAACTGTACAAACACTGCCTTTGTGGGCAGAAAACTACATTTGCTGGGGGTAAATTACATAACATCCTGAACCTCACAAATTGTTTCCACTGCAAACTTAAAACCAGCGAAGATGCTCGCTGGAATTTTTGGCAAGAACAGTTGCAGAGAGTTCTTCCAGAGACTGACTTCAAGTTCTTTTGTTCCAGTTTCAAAACTGACTTTTTAATATGGGTCTAAGCAAACATTAGAAATTCAGACACCCAATTCATCCTCTTTTGGGAAAAGAGTAGGTTCCCTTTTCCAGACCACTTTGATTCCAAGGCTGTGGCCTGCTTGGTTTGGGTTTTTTTTAGAACAAGATTCTCCCTAAACAACAAAACAATTGTAAAAGGAATTCCAGTGGCCCATTTAAAAGCCAGCTACACCAGAGTTACTCACAGTAGGAAAAATATTCCTGTGGTCTTTACTGCATCTCTCACCTGTATTGTGAACAGGTTACAGCATTGTAACTACATGGCCACTTAGCTTTTAGAAATAAGATAATAATTCAGATAACAAAGTCAATTTATTCCCTGAAAACCAATGAGAAACAAGGTGACAATGTTTATTTGATAAACAGACCCCCCAGAAAGTGTTACTCTCTTGGAATACTCCTGCATTTCCATATAAGTTACTGTTGGTCCTTACCTGGAGAGCACAGACCTTCAGAGCTCCTCTTCTCACCACACTGGGATGATCCAAATTTACTTTCCCAGAATTACTAGTCCTGAATAACAGCTGTCTTGGTTTGGAAAGACAGGTGTCTGCCAGGGAAAGCTGGAGCTTCCCTTGGAGCGGAGAATGTAAACCCCCTCCCTCCAAATTATTGTAATTTTGCAATGATCTGAATTTGTTTCAGAATAAAAATGCCTGATTTATGCTCAGCTCCAAGTTTTTTGAGAACACTTATTTTCATTGAAACTTGTTCTCGGCCTTAACTGAAACCATTTTGCATTTATTTGATCTGCCTTAAAATATTTCTCTGGCATTTCTCTTTCCTGGTTGCTTCTGCCCATCCCCTTTATGAAGACCTGCAAACACATCAGGCACCAGGACCTCACTGCAGGAACGTCAAGGTCCTGGAGGCTGTTGAAGCAGGACAAACATGACGGGTTTTATCTCTTTTTAAACACTGTGGGTACCAGGCCAGTTCTGCTTCTGTCCTTTTCAGTGCTCAGCTGGACATTCTCAGACAAAGAGAAGCTGCCCACCCATCACATTCTGGCTGCAGGGATTGGGATTTCCCTGGCTGGAAAGGGAGCAAGGAAGGGAATTCCTTCCCCCATTTCTGGAAGGAAAGGGTGCAAACGCTGGAGCAGAAAGTTGTCCCTGCTGTGAGGAGCTCGCAAGGTGACAGCGGAGGTCCCTGCAGTGGCAGCAGGGCTGGGTGCCCTGCTCACCTGCTCCTCACACCCCTGTGGCACCTCTGCTGCCACCACCAGCCCCTCCTGCCGTGGCATCCTCCAGCTGACCCCATCCCCATCTCCAGAGCCATGGGGAGCAGGAGGCTACTGGCAAATGGGCATGGTGCAATCCCTCCTCCTCATCCTCACCCTCCTCCTCCTCAGGAGCAGCTCCTGGAGTGAGTCAGGATGAGCTGACAGATCTCCAGGAGCCTGGTGTCACCTGGGGCCGTGGTGTGACCCCGGGGCTGCCCCCGGGGGCACCGAGGAGCTGGGATCAGCTATTTAAAGCTCATTATGATATCAATGGCAAGCTCAAAGGAACTGCCAAGTCCCCCTAATCCCNGAAATTGTAGCCACAGACACTTCAAGGAATTGTAGCCACTACTCAGAGAGGTGAATTTACTGAAAGAACAAGCAAATGGGTTTACTTCTCTCTCACACAGTGTTTGGGGACTTTGCAACATCCACATGGGGCTCAGTGATGGGTGAAAAACCACCCTGACCTCTGCACTCCCCTGCACTGCAGTGTGGTTGGATCCATTCCTTAAATTCAAGGTGTTTGGGGTTTTTTTCCTGTGAATAATATTGCCACACATCAAAGCAGACGCTTGCTCTGAGTCCAGGAAGGCCCAGCTGGGGCCTTTCAGTATAAAAACATGGTTTAATAGAGAGGGACTTTTTAGCAAGTCCTGTAGCAACAGGACAAGGGGCAATGGTTTTTAACTGAAAGTGGGAATTTTTTATTGGATAAGGAAGAAATTGTTCCCTCTGAGGGTGGGGTGGCACAGGGTGCCCAGAGAAGCTGTGGATTCCTGGGAGTGTCCAAGGCCAGGTTGGACAGGGCTCGGAGCCACCTGGGACAGTGGAAGGTGTCCCTGCCCATGACAGGGGGTAGAATAGGATGAGCTTTAAGGTCCCTCCCAATCCAAATCATTCTATGATTTCATCTCCTGTATAAACTCTGTGCTGACATTTTCATACAGAGAAGAGGAGAAAAAAAAAACCAAAAAGCCGAACAAACCAGCCAAATAAAATTAAAATATATTTTGGAAAAACTGAAGTTGAAATCATGGCTAAACCCAGACTGTTACAGTTAGAAGCCAAAAGAAGTGAAGCAAAAGTGTGAAACCACCTACTTAAACCTGGCATAATACATTCACAGATGCAGAAAAGTAACCACAGTACAAAGTTATGCCGTGGCTGCTGCTCCTCCACCAGGAAATCCTCACTTGAGCAACCTTGAGAAATCATTTAAGAAGAGAACAGAAATCCCTCAGGAGAAAACAGATCTGAATGCTGAAACCTGTATCAACCCTCATAAATTACGCCAGTCTTTGCAAAAATATTCCACCAATAAGCCTGAAAAGGCAACACAGAGTGTTTAGGAGGGAAAGGTCAGTAATTCCAAATCCAATCACAGTGATCTGGCAGGCAATTCTGTTGCTGAATGCTTTAAAAATATTGGTGTCTGAACAGCTGCAATCCAATAGCTTTGGGTGGGCAGACAGGTCACAGCTTTATTTTTTTCCTATCTCTCCTGCTGCCACTTTGACCTTTGTTTGCAATCAGAAAAGGACAGAATTTAAACCCAGTCTGGTGGCAGCCCAATAAAATCTGATCTCTTTAGCCCCCTTCTCTACATAAAATCTGCATGGAGTTCACTGTGAATTATCACACAACAGATCCTAGAAGTTTTTAAATGTTATTATTAATTCCATTGCCACCAGGCAATCTGGGCTGCAGTTTGGAAGTAGCAATGTCTGACTTGAGGGAGAAGCTCAGAAAAGAAGTTGGGAAGGGAATTTAGAGAGCTAGACAGAAAATTAATACATCATCTTGTCAGGAGTTAGCCAAAACCTTTCAGACACACGCCGCAAAATGGAACCGTGGAGAAAGGGCACAAATGGAAGAATATTCCCAAGGAAATCAATAGGCAGGAGCAGGACATCCATTTCCCACCCTGCGCTGACTTTAGCACAGCTGGTGCACAAAACATCAGAAGGAGCCTGTTTCCCTCCAGTCAGGTTTCTCACACAAAGCTGGGAAGTTTTCAGAGACTCCTTCCCTGTCTTTCCCCCTCAGCTGCACAAAGATCTGAGGGGCAGGACCACAGAGATCCGGGATCAATCCAGGCCAAAAGCAAACCTCAGGAGTCAGGGGTAGGAACCAACAAACAGGAATGGGTCTTGTTCTTAGGACAAGGTTCTGAAGAGAAAAGTTTGGTAAACCCTGACGCAAAAGTGGGATTAATTTGATGTCTTCACCACAGCTGCTGTAAGAGGCAGGAACAAGGGATGGGACAGCAAGGTGGAGAGGGAGCAGCCGTGTCTGCAGAGCTGATCTCCACAGGAATCCCTTCATTCCCGGTGTTCAGGGGTGGAATTTAGGTCCCTCAAGCCCATCCATCTCCTGCAGTCCTCACACTGCTGTCCAGCCCCCATTTCTGCTCTGAATGACCTGGTGAGCAGCTTTCTGTCCATTCTGCACGGGACCACTGCTCAGGAGGGGCTGCAGGAGCTGAGCTGGCAGGGTTTGCCCCGGGCCCTGCACCTGCAGGGGGGACACACTCGGTGCAGACAGCAAGCTCCAGAAGGGAGGGACGGGCTGGAGCAAGGATGGGACATTTTCCCGCTAAGCAGAGCTCGCATTTACAGAGCCAGGGAAGATGCTAAATGCACAGAAAATCAGAGACTCCCGTTCAAACCACACTGCCCTTCCCCTGCCCTTCCAACGAGCACAGCAGCACCAGGCTGGCCCAAAGGAGGGTACTCGTGGCAGCTTTTTCCACGAGCAGTTTCCTGAGTTAATCCCACAGTCACCAGCCCCTAAAGGCCTGGTTTCAGTGCTGTAGCTCCACATATTCAGCAAAAGCATTTTGAAAGGCAAATGCCCCACAGCAGGAAGGTATGTGAAGAGTATTACAGTTCTATACCAATCCAGATGGTTCTGCAGATCATTTACCCCTCAAAACAATTCCCCCAAACTGTCACTGTTAACAAGCTTAATTACCAACCTTATTATTCTTACGGCTTTTCTTTCCCACTTGCAGACAGGATATTTGTCACCATGTGACTTAAACAGAGTGTTTATGCCTACAGGACTGGTCTTCCAGTTGGACCAATACTGGAGTTATAATTTATCACTCAAATCTGAGAAGAACATTTCAAACCTTTAGGTCAGGCAGAGGAGAAGAGGACTACGCTTCACTCACAGTTTATTGCTGGTGTATTTGCTGTTTTAGACAAAGAAAACGGAGTACGTTTTTCTGTACTATTTCAGCAGTGAACTCTCCACAGGTGCACAGGAAAAGGACAAAATACTCCTGTGACCACACTGAGACTTAATTCAAACATTTTACGATGGCAGCTGCACCCTGATTTCTGAGCTCAACTTCCACTGAGTGAGAGAACCCTACAGGCAAAACCTTAGAAAGGGTATTGTTGGCAGAAAACATCATATAAGGATTATATTAAATGTCAAGTAAGGCTCTCTAAACACAAAATCTTTTGATTTTCCATGCTACTGTTTTACAAGCTCACTCTTCACTCCTGTAAGCACAGGTCTGAGCAGACTGCACCACGCTCAAGTACAGCAATTCTTTAAGCGAGTCCATTCATTGAAGTGACTCCCAGTTAGATCTCCCCTGTATGTCAATAAATACACAGATTAAATTCAGTGCAAAATAGGAGGCACAGGCAAATGTTGCAGTCAGTTATTTCTCTGAATGCCCAAGGTTAATGAAATCAAGCAGACATTTACAGAAATCATATCATTCAGGGGCTTCAGGAACTCATTACTCCCAGTTGTAATCCATTTTCCTAATCCAGTGATTGGTATTGAGCAATAAAACATTTTGGTCGTCTGCTGCAAAAATGTTTCATAAGAGATTATTTTATTTGCTAACACTATAACAACTGAAGTAATGCACAGTTAAATCAAATTATTTGGGGCCTAGCATAACTAGCATCATTTGGGATGTTTCCCATTTTTAACCAGTGAACTCTGATATCCACGGGATGAAAATGGATCTGAAAGCACTGAACACTTCTGCATTTAGCACTGCCAAGCACAGACTGTCTGTAAGAATTCCAGGAGGTTTTCTGCCACACAGTGCTGACATCTCACTGTAGGTGATGCCTGAGTTTCATGATCAATACACTGGCAAACTAGAGCTTATGCTCACAAAGCAAAAGTTTCCTTCTCCGTCACTTTTCCGAAGCCTTTCCCTTGCAGCCCAATCTGCTGACCCCAGGACAGGAGGATTTTCCATCTCTGCCCATCTCCACCTCCCCTGACAAATTCATTTTCATGTCACAACCAAGTTCATGGAGGGGAGGGAACTCACAAGTTTTTAGGTCTGACAACTGTCCTGAATATTTGAATCCCTCCCTGGGTCTGATGAGAAGGAACATGAGCCATTAACATGGACAATGACGGAAAAGTATCTCAGAGGTTCTTCCAAGCAATTTCAGAAGCTGCTTTGCTTGTAAAACAACTTGTTCAGCCACGTGTTTATGTGAAATAACAGCTCGCTCAAACCAGCACACTAAGAATAAACCACAGATAAAAATACAAAAGAACCAGAACTACTATTGAAATGTTTTGAATGCTTCTCCCATGAGTTGAAAGACAGTAATGTGATTGGTAACAGGCAAACTCTGGATGGAGCTTCAGCAAGTTTATTTAAGCCAAAGACCTCCTTTAGCTTTGGTTTCAATGGACAAGACTGCTCAGCTGCAGTTTGGAGAGTCCCGTTATCTTGTTCAGACTTTCCAGGCTGGTTTACCCATTCCTGATGAATGACATATTTGCCTAATTAGCCTTTGACCCTTCACTGGGAATAGACCTGGTATGAGCTAACAAAAAATCTACAATATCAGGAGCCCAACCAAACCCTCTGCATCATCTGCTCCTTCCCCCACCAACTTTCATGGTATTCAGAAGCCCCAACCATTTTCAGCTCATGTTCAAAAGGAATAAATATAATAAAACTAAATTAAAAAAAAAATACAGCCCAAAAAACCCCATCACTGCTCATCAAGACTAAACAAAGGAAGAAAACTGCTGAGCAGCAGCTGTCACCAAGTGGGAATTGAGAAAAGAAACTACCAGGACCTTTTAAAGCCTCCTTCCTTAAGAAAATCCCTCTCTTCTCTCAAAGATGTTTTTTCAGCCTTTTAAACTCCAAATAACTTCATAACAACTTATTGCTATATTTTCATCGACAAGTCCTTCCCTGGGGAGTCTGTCAAAGGTTTGCAGCACAAAAATCTTTGCAAGCTGCCTTGAAAGCCCCTCCTGCCCAAACACAGCCTTGCTGCGCTCAAAGGGAGACATGAAACCACTGCAGGTGTGAACACACCTGGGCCCAAAGTTCTCCTCCCCAGTCCCTAAAATAAGTTCAAGTGGCAGCACTGAAGCCAATTTGGGACAAATTCTGCTGTTTACAACCTCATTCCTGTCCACTAAAAAAAAAATGGCAAAATAATGGTGCCTGGTGGAGTTATACCACTTTGCTAAACGAGCTTTTGCTTAATAATTCGTTCTATTTTAGCTGGTTAATGTTTAAATCAATTTCCAATAAGGCACTCAGTCCTCAAGGCTGGTCGGGTAATTCAGCAAGCATTCCTTAAAACACCCCAAAGCTTTTAGACATATTTATAAATATAAATACACACACAGTCTTTTTAATTTAATAGTCTATACTATTTATAAGTATAAATACACAAAACAAGAAATGTTTTGGGAATGTTGAGAGTGTAAAACTCAGTGCTCAAAGTTGGCCAAGCACAGTTATTCAATGTTCTCTTATCAATTACCTGTGCTCAAACCATCATAAGGTATTGCCTATCCTTGTCCATGCTTCTCATTTTCAAAAATATCTGCTTACATAAATATACAGTTCTTAAAAAATATATTAAAATTAGCTTTATAGAATTCCCAGTTCTGACTCTAACATACATTCTGGGTTTTCCCTTTTCTCTGTCATCTGGTCATACAAAACTTGGATTAAATTGGATTTTGACGACCGTCCCATAGTTTAAAATTCAATTTCGAGTTAAATCTTCATAAGCACAAGAAAGAGACTTTTTTGAAAGGAAAATAGAGAGAAAAGTAAAACATGAGATGAAATGTGACACTGGAAGAATGTATATTACTATTTGCTTGAGTTCCCAAGAACCGTCTGAGTTAACTGAAGCAGAACATAAATACAATCAAGGTCAAAGAAACGAAAAAAAGATTCATCTATTACCTCTGTAATAAACTGTATTCTCAAACGCTGTAGTCTGAATTTTCATGAATTTAAATGTCTCATCTGGAGAATGGTCCAAAAGTCCATTTTTATTTGCCTAGTTGGTTTTCCACAGGTTTTTTCCATAGCTGAAATGCATGTGGTAGTGATATTTTTTTGTCCAGAAAATACTGTTGAAAAGAAATAACTTTAAAATGTATCTGATAGCCAGCTCATGTATGGTTTAAAGGTAATTAGAATTTTTTTGTCTTTACTAGGAATATATTATATATATCCAAACATTCAGAAAAGAGTAAA
>VYZR01053994.1:3590-27237 GCA_013400675.1 Oxylabes madagascariensis | reverse complement strand
TTAGAGAATATATTGCAATAAATGTCTTGTTCCATGCGCACAAGCCTTAGCAATGCTGCACAATTCAAGTGCTACCTTTCTGGGTGCTATAAATCAGCAGGCTCAGGGGATAACTCTCTTTTGGCAGTTCCCACAACCTGTGAACACCCTTAGAGGTGAATCTTTCTCATACATATGTTTATAAATTGTTGTTTAGATTGCAGAGAAACATCGGCTGTACTTTTATGTCTGGAGCAGTTTCTAAAGCATCTGAATTACATACTAGGAAAAAATATAGTGAATTGCGCAGAAAAAATGTGAAATGGGTCTGCAACAAAAGGAACAGAATTTACATTATTCCATCCAAAAGATAACCGTAATTTCATGGGAGACACTGAGAGTCAACACTAAAGAAATCAATTTTGATTGGCTGAAATAGCAGTATGTCCAAAAATACACAGTGAGTAAAGAACTCCAGTCAAATGGGTTGCCTTCTACCATGATAAACTACTGAACAAGCATGAGAAAAAAAGGATTCAAAATTAATTAGGAAAAAATAAGTCTTTCTAAACTTAAATATGTTACATTAATGAGGTTTTCCACCTAGGACCGCTGATGGAATCAGATATAATCTTTTTGAGTAAAACCTAACAAGAGAAGGTATAGTGATTAAAAGCTCCTTCTTGCTCTCATGAAAACGAAGCTCTTTTTCAAGCTGTTTTCACAAGAAACCATTTCCAGGAGCCTTTTTGGACATGTTCAATCAGCTACTAACACAGAGAGCTACTGATACAGAACTAAAAAGACTAAATGCTTCTAAAGTGCTCCTTGGTACAACTGAACAAGTTTTAGTACAATTCAGTGGCCCAATCCGTTTTAAGTTATTGAGGTGAAGCAGGGATCTCCAGTGAAGGGCTGGTAATCCATCCACTGGGACAGGTGTCCGAAACCAATGTGAGTGTTCTCAGCAGGGTTTTGTGTGGAAAACTGCATTTGGAGGAAGGATGAACATCAAAATGTTTTGTTTTATGCAAGTGTCCATCTCAATTAAATAAATTACATAATTTATAAACCATTTTATGGCTTCTGAATAATGGCTTGCTTACTGAAAAAGACTCTGCTTGGCATTAGGAACTTGTTAAACTGAACTGCTCAAGGAAGGAAAAGGTACTGATTTAGGGCTCCATGGGTAATGGTGTATCTTTATTTTCCTGTCCTCTCAGGTTCTGTTTATTCTCAGTTTGTATTTACTTCCCACCCCACCCATCTTTTTTCTTTTCACAGCGGACATCACTTAACAAAATATTTATTTTCATACCTACAGCTTTGCTTACTTAGGCAAATATATGGCCCAATTTCAAGAAAAACACTTCATCACCACTTAATCAGAAATAAGCACATACTTAAGAGACATCTATTTGAAATACCTACTTCTCTTGATCAGCCCAATTCTCTGAATTTCCGTAAATTTTCAACCGAATGGGACAGCTGAAGAGATAAGGGACAGAATGGCAAGGACCACAGCTCAAGGACTGAAGATGATATACAAATGCTGTAGCTAAACCATTAAACGATAAAAAGAGAAAAACAAGATGCACGAGAAAAGATAATCTACTTTAACCCACCCAATTTAATTGGAGATGAACAGGCAACTTCTGCAATGTAAGCTCTTGTCCAAGTCACTTGAAAAAAAGTCCTGAAAATGTAATCAGAATAGAACTCTGCTTGATAGCTCATCTATTCTTTATCCAACCAGGTCAATTAATTTAACAAAAGCCTTCTTGTATGAATTTTGCTTTGACGTTACAGAAAGGAGACAGAATGATCTGCAGAAAACAGAGGGTAGAATAACCCAGGATCACCCCAGAGCCAGTTGAAAGCAAGTGAAGGCAGGGAAAAGAGCAGGTTTTCTGCATGCAGTCCCAGAAGCAGAAGCTGTGCACCGAGGGAAGCAGAAGAGCACTGGGCCGGGCACAGCCACAACCCCTGGGCACTGGAAGTTCTGGGATGGGACTCTTGTAGAGCAGGCACCTCCGGATAGCAACTCCAGCTGAGGATTTCTGTGGAACCGACAAAGGCAGTCACACAAACGCCCAAATCCTGAAAACCCTTCACTAATGACATTCTTTGTCACAGCATCTTGAAGGTGCTAAACCCGCCAGCACTCCTAAAGCTTCTCTTAGTAATTATAGCTACAGAGAAATGAACATCCTTCTAAGAAACATCAATTTCCTCCTCTCAGCTCTCTTTTTCCTCTTCCACTCTTCTGTTTCAGGACCCGGCTCTTCAGATTTTTCAGCCAGCCTTATCCTAACTTGGTTCGCTTCATTCCTACAACCCTCCAGGGCAAGCAGAGACAGCACACCTGAATAACAAGGGAGGCATCACCCAGTTTTGTACTTAACCAGGCTTTGTCGCCTCATCTGTCACCTCTGCTCACCTAATTTTCTATCCTGATTAAGGAACAATCCTTCCCTCCAAGTCAGCTGCTGCCTCTGCCTGTTCCTACCTTCTTCTGGTAGCATAACTTTTTAACTACTGAGGGTAAGTTTGGGTTTAGGTTTAAGTCCTTAGCAAATTAGCTGTTGTCTGATAAAGGCAACACAATTGTCTGTTCCCCATTAAGATGTCATGTCAAGTGCTACCAGTGCTCTCCTCAGAAAACCTGAATAAGATAATCATTGCCATTCTCTCCTTCCTGTTTTTCCCCTGCTCTTCTGTATAAATACTAACAGTATTTTATTTGCTGAATTAGCTAACTTATTTTTCAGAGTGTACCTTTCTTTTTCATGGATTGCTGTCCACGATAGAGATTTGTTGTTGGAATGTTCCCAGCTCTGACCTCGAATACACCATGGCTCTAACACTACTAGAAAACATCAGCTTTCTACTGCCAAATGGAAATCACTGTCCACCGTCAGATAAGAGATAATGAGTAATAGACAAGCAATAAAAACATTTATGTTTGTTTTTCACTTTTTATGCAAACCCTCTGGTTTTAGCTATCTTGTTAAATCTAGTATTATCCTTGAAAATTAAAATTTTAATATGTTTGGAACAGTTTGTTCCTGGTAAAGCATGAATGAGGGGGATTCAATTATACCTGTATAGACTTTTCTTGGTGATTGGTAATTACACTGTCACTCACGATGCTATTCATTGCACTTAGCTGCATGGAACTGGGTAAAAACATGACATTTTCCCCTGTACTGGACATAATGAGAATCTATGGCTTTTCAAGGAATCATTCATCAATGAGGTACACGAGTAAACAAAACATGGGGAAGATGCATTTGGAACACAGGTTTTTTTCTCTTCAAGCCACAGTATAAGAGACTTATTTTTACCCTGGGGAGGTAACAGGGCCAGGTAACCACCCTAACAATACACCTGATACCAAATGAGTCTGCATGTGCTTGCTGAGCACACAGGCTTACACCCTTCTGCCTACCCATCCTGTGACAGCAAGCCTTTAACCTTGGTGTGGTTAAAGAGTGGTGCTTACGGTGTCTGTGGGGTGAACATGATTTTGGGTTTAGCTTCACTGCAGTCAAATGCATTCTCATAGTTCTCAACAGGGTTCTGTATGTTGAAAAGCTGTGGTACAAAAGGTGCTGTCCAAATGTAGTGCTTCTACTAAAAACCAAACCAAACAAAAATGCATCTTTGTGGCAGAGAGCCACACTGAAGGAACAGCATAATGTTCTGAAAAGTTTCAAGGAGACTCAGAAATTCCCATTTCCACGAAATGTAAATTAACTTAATTTGTTGTTGTATCTGACAAAGGACATAGTTAAATCTGGAGAGGACTGAGTGAGTCCACAAAGAATGAAGAGTAACCACTGATGTTCTCACCAGGCTTGTTTTTGCACCCAAGTTAAAAGTTCTCTGAAACTGAAACGATGCTACAAAACATCCTGGCCTGAGTATCTCTGCACCTAGGCACAAAGTTTCTAATGTATGTTGGCTGCAGCCAACATTGCATGAAGTCAGTTCCCCCATTTTTAATAAATGTCAGTTGTCCTAAACACAGTACTTTGCAAAGTGTCAGAGCTTTCAACACTGACCTATAACAGGTATGTTTTAAACACTTTTGGGAGGTTATTCTCTTGCCAGGGTCACTGTGACTTGTATTTAAAAAAAAAAACATGACATCTCCCTGGTAACAGTCTCTTTCTTCCCCTTCAACAATGTGCTGTCAATTTAAAACTGGAGACTTCTTGCTGCATTATGTAAGCATAAACTTGTTTTTATCGATCAATATAACATCAGCGCACATGGAACAAGAAGATCAATACAGGGAAGTGCTTACAGTTTCAAAGGAAACACGGAGAAAACTGAGACAACTCAGAGCAGGTGCTGCAACAAGTATGTTTTTTATCATCCAGGTGTTGTAGTAAACTGCCATGGAAAATTCAAGGGGTGCCCATAGCTGATATTCTAAGGCAGTATCAATGTAAATTATACCAGTTTATTTAATATTTGTAGTATTTTTGTATTTAACTGTATTTAATAAAGATGAAAATGAACTACTCCACTATTGCTTATAATCCATACTAGTCACATAGATTATTCAAAACAACACTGACAAACAAACTGCATCTTTACTGATAATGCTTGGCAGGAACATAGGAACACAGACTTTTAAGAAATCAATATATATTTTCTTCCACTTCACAGTGGCTGTGGTCAAACTGACACAGAGAATTTTTATGACAGCAGCCAAGCTCTCAGACAGCTGTAAACCTAGGGAAATATTAAAGCTTCTTTACCAGATTTTGCTGGGTTTGCGTGGCCAGGTTTGGGGAGCAGGGGGGCTGCAGAGGTGGCTTCTGTGAGAAGCTACTGGAAGCTTCCCCCATGTCCCGTGGGAACAAAGCCACCAGCTCCAGGGAAGAGCCACTGCTGGTCAAGGCTGAGCCCACCAGTGGTACATTTGGGATAACAGAGTTAAGAAGGTGGGAAAAACCTGCGGGGAACAACAGCTGAGGCAAGAGGAGTTGGAAGGGGACAGGAAAAGAGCCCTCCAGGCCCAGGTGAGGTGGGAGCAGAGTGGGTGCAGCACAGATTTCCCTGAGCCCATGGGGAGCACAGTCCTATCTGCAGCCCTGAGGAGCCCACTTTGCAGCAGCAGATGCAGGAAGGAGGCTGTGATCCCGTGGGGAGCTCCTGCTGGAACAGGCTCCTGGCAGGACCTGTGGCCCCAGGGGGAAAGGAGCCTACCTGGAGCAGGTTTTGCACCAGGACTGGTGATCCTGGGGTGACAGGTCCTGGATCAGTGCATCCCTCAACTGCTGCATGACACTTCCAGATTCCCCTTCTGCTGGACTTGCTTACCTTTACCTCTACACCAATACATTTTAAAGGATGTTACAAATGTGTACAACATCCCAACCAAACTTGGGAAGATTGGTGCTTTCTCAGTGCTGGACGTTTTGAACAAGGAAACAGATACTAAAACCCTTTGTTTCAGCAGAAAAGCTCTGACATACTCTGATGCCTTCCATAACCCATGGAATTGTCAGTGATGCTGCCATGGACTGCAAGATCAGTGCAGGGCCTCATGCAACCTTTGCTGTGAAATTGCTCAGATCTCCTTCTGCAGGGTGTACCTTCAAAATGTGGGGTGTGGAACCATTCACTACTGAGGTATTTTACCATCAGGCATGCTTTTCTTCAAAAATTTAATGTACCTTTACACTCAGTAAAACTTCATGGTTTAAAATACCTGCCCTTACACAGAAGTACAAAATGCCTCCCTTATTCTGCCACAACAGCTTTTTCATACACTTCAAATTTGTATTGGATCCCATTCTCTTCTTGAATATCAGCAGGAACACCAGGGTACCTAGGGAGAGAGAAGACAAAGCAAGAGCCAAAAAGCAGGTAAGAATATCATTATGATTCACCTGTAATTTATCCAATCAACTGGAAAAGAGAATTGTTTGGAAAACAAAATGACAACCCTGTCTTTAGAACAGGTACAATGTTTTTAGGAATCACATTAACTACAATCCACGATTTACATGCACATCTTTTAGATCAAGGAAGCATACTCTGACAGAAAACAACATCTCCATATTTGGCTTAATAAAGAAATACCCAACATTTTTATTAAAGCCTCCCATATGATATTCAAAATGTCTGCCAAGGAAGAAGAGATTATGGAACACTTTGTGTTTTTTTCTCATCTTGGTTTTCCTAAGTTCGTTTAGAGGAAATGCTAAGGACAAGGCTTTTTACAAGTCTGCAAGAGATTACTAAAGCAGGTGACTGCTACCATAGAAAGAGTTCCTCTATATTCCAGGTTTTCTAAACCACATCTTATTAACAGACATTTTCAAAAACCTTTTCATCTCCCCGTGAAAGAACAAGGATTTTCTATGAGTAATACTGACTGTGAGGGAGAGATACATTTTAAATTTATTTGGTAAGGTTTGGCATCGTCAGGTTTCCACTTCAGTGAGGAAATTACCTGTTATTTTGAAAAATCATGTTCTAACACCAATGGTCATTTAAGTACATTGGCCAAAAGCAATGTATAGCTAGGAACAGCTGAGAGAGAGAGGGAGCTTTGGGTCAGATCTGAGGACACTCAAATGAGCACACAGTAGTTCAGAATATATTGGAGTTGGAGAAGGTGACTCATCCTCCCCACCCACCTTGCCTGTCCTGTACCCCTCTTCCCTGCCCCTGCCTATCCTCCCCCAGAGCCGTGCTAATCCATTCCTGTGCCCCCCTGAAGAGAGTTTTACTCCTCATACTTTCTTCCATTATTTCTGTAAACAGCTGAGAGCCAAAACAGGAGCAACAGGAATAGCATCAGGTCCAGTTCTCCCTGGTTCTTGAGGCAGGCATCTGAATTTTTGCTGCCTCCTTAGTGCCTGTTGGATGTAATCTTGTTGGAGAGGACATAAAAGCACAACTGGAATATGACAAGGATAATATAGAAGAAACCACACTGAATGGCAGAAACTGTAACTTTTTGTACACCTTTTCCTACTACGTTTGTTAGGAAGAAGTAATTTTCTCAAGAGGGAAGGAATAACCTTAGAAACCTATAAAGCTCAAGCCTCTCCAGCCAAATCCATTTGTCTTTGGCAATTTACCAAAGACATGCAGAGGCCAAATACTATTTACTAACAACATATTGAGAGCTACAAAGCTTAGCAAATATTTGAGTAATTCTAAACCAGGAAACAATGAGAAAAAGCTACTCTTGAAGCAAACTGACATAGACAATTCCTTACTGTGAAGATCACAGAGTTGAAGAACACAGCAAGTTCCAAGAAAATCCGTGCAGAGTGTGGTGCATTCCAGGTTGTAAGTAAAGTATGATTCTGGGGATAAATTCACCTCAAACTCAAACCAACATGGCCTTAATGGAACCCTTAAACATTCAAAGTAGGTTATTCTGAAGACAAGCCTGATACACATTTTGGTACTTACTCTGCTAGAAGCTTGTAGTTTTTATGGTCAATTTCTGGAAAAAATGTGTCACTTTCAAATTCTTTCAAGATTCTTGTCACAAACAATCGATGATGAATTGGCTTCTCCATTGCTGCCTTTAGAAACAACACAAACTCAGTCACAATTTTATGTATCACAGGCTTTTAGCAAAGCCATGAAAATTACACTCTGAATCTCCTCTTTTAGACTCTGCTGAAGAGCAGTTTCTAAAGGGATAATTTCACCCTGGGTCAGTTCCACCTGGTAAGTGCCACAATACCTATTTTCAGAGCCTGGGGTACCTGATAGAAGTTAAGAACAAAATTTGAATAGTGAGAAGAAAGGGACAGTAGGCCCAGTAGCAACAAGCAATTTCTGAATCACACCTCTTTGGAAGATAGAAAGGTTTAAGTGGTGAGAGATGCCCACACCTCAAGGTAATTTGTTCTGATGCTTAATATCACTGCTAGGGATTTGTGCTGTATTTTTTGGAATTCCAGATAGCAGTCTACCCCTTAGTTTAACTTCAAAGTTGGATCTCTGGATTGTGGCAAAATGGTAACGTGTGCTGAAAGTTTTTACATTTCCAAGCTCCTTGGATGAAAATATTCTAAGATAATGTTTGTTAGGTGAGTTTTTCACTAACAAATTCAGCAGTTGGGAATATACATTTTGTCTTGAGATCGAAAAAAGGCAACTCTTCCAGACTTTGTGGGCATTAAAATAACACATGAAAAGCTACACTAGGGTTGGTTACAATACATTTTTGAAAAGCTTGTAGCTGTTCCTCCCTTTCGCTTAAACTGGCAACGAGCAATGCTCTTTGTGGAAGGTGACTCACCATGCAGCAGGCTATTACATACTACTTCAACAAGCACAGGAACCAAGTAATAACAAATGGAATCCAATAAAATTAATTAACCACTGCTGAGAGGCTAATTTGTAGAAAAGCTGCTCTACTAGAGAACAGTTAAAAATGAAAGGGGTAAGTCACAGCACACAAGCATTGAACAGCACTGAACTGGTGTCCATCCAGTTTGTACACAAATACTAGTATTTTGCTTTGCTTAAGGACAGGGAGGTAAGAAGAGTCACACTTGCAAAATGACAGAAGAATAATCCACTTCACAAATAAAAACATGTTAAGTTCTGTGAACAGAGACACTTCAGGTTTGTAGTAGAACAAACCAACTTCCTATCCAACTCTGTGGGAATACACTTTTATCAAGAACTCTCTGCCACTACAACAGGCCAGGGAAGAGCACAGGAAGGGCCCGACCACAAGTGTTCCAAAGAAAGTTGAATTTAACCCCAGGGTTAATGAATTTTCCAACTGTCCCCAGTCATCATGCTTGAGTTGTACGCGGGAGCAGGTTTGATATCCATGAACAAAATTTCTTGGGGATGAAACTGAGCCAGAAACTGTGCTCCAGTTGATGAGCTCTAACAGCTATGAGGGACTCCAGGGCCACAACCAATGAGTGAGCCAGCACTGCAAGCCCCCAGCACACAAGAAGCACTCACAAGCCAGCAGACAGCCCTCAAAACATGAAGTGGTCACACAAAATCACAGAGCGCCTGCCATGATGTGTAACAGCTTTCTAACTGCTGTAACCTACTTACTACTGCTGGGCTCCTCCTTCCTCATCCAGACAAACAACAGCAACCTCAGCTCCTTCTGGAACTCAGGAGATCCAGAACAGTGCAGAGGTGATCCAGATGGCACTGCACTAAGATCCAAGCAAATTAACCTCTTAAACCTGTGCTGTCAGAAGTCCAAAAGCTTCCCTGGGGGCATCACTACTGCCCGGTGGCTACATTAGGAGATAATAAACCTGATGAGGAGATCACTGTCCAGTCAAATTCAAGAAGACGACACCCACATGAGTTTTGATGAACCCTCACTGAACTGATGGAGCTGTTTTCAATCTTTTCTGCTCTCACTTGCCAATACCAACACTCCACCGAGCTTCTCCCTGTCCCCATTGCTCCCCCTTTCCCTGTTGCAGAGGTCAGGTCACAGTTTCCTGGAGTGTGTGAGCACAGCATCAGCAGGACCTACCTGAGGACTTGAATGGCCACCACAGCTCACAGAGGATCTCAGGCAGCTGATGCCAATCCTCCCACTCCCTGGAGAGAACTGTGTCCTTGAGAACTAAGAGGCAGTGGGAGAGATGGCCATAACCAGCAGAGGGATGCTCTGTGTCCTTATAAATATTTACAGATTTGGCCCTCCCTCTTCTGCACTTTGAGGAGGAGAAGGATGTGAAGAGCAGCAATCCCCTGCCTTCATCCCACTCCTGGCAGGCAGCATCCTGTCCCAAAATGCCATCCTGGAGCACATGCTGTAGTACCTTGGCTTGCCTCGGTTTGCAAAGGCTGGACAGGGCACCACAGCCACCTGCACCTGAGACTGACTGGACATCCGTGTCCCAAATGTGCAGATAGCTGGGCAGCTGCTGCACGTTGGCCCAGCTCCCTGACGAGGGCAAGTCTGGCTGGTGTTTCAGCATGGTGTCTGGGCAAAGCAAAAGGCACAGCAGGGCAGGTGCTCACACATCCTGAACAGCCCAGGGCACCCATCAGGAGTGTGGGCAACAAAAACAGGCAAAGGCCTGGAAGGTCATGGCACACTCCCTGCTCACGCCATCTACAGAAACGGCTTGCAGGATTGTTCCCAGAGGTTGGTGACAACAGCCCTGATCATGGTGGACCTCCTCAAGCCAAACTGATTAACTGATCAGACGGTGCTAAGGTTAGGAGCCGTGTTAAAAGGCTCCAAGGGACAATAAGCCGCTGTCTCAAATAACGATGTGGACCCTGGAGGTGTTGTCTGGCAATGACAAAGGTGCTGCTGTAGCTTTTGACAGATGCCATCAGTTGTGCACCCTCACATCCAGTACATTCTGTGTCTGCTTCCTATTCTCCAGAATCCCACTCCAACGGAATGTCACCAGACTGAGCTCACTGTGCCAAGGACCACAGACCAACCTGGGCAGAGCAGCTGCAGTGCTGTCCCGAGAATCCCCACATCTTCCTACTCCTCCTTTGACACCCACAGCAGCCCCTGACAGGCTGTCAGCGCAGCCCCTCCCAATTGCCACGGGTGCCTGTGGTTCCACTTCGTAGTGATCCCGAGGGAAAACCACTGTGTCTCAAGGAGTTAGCAACCCACAGAACATTCACTCTGCACAGACCATGTTCCTTGCCCACAGGATGATAGGGTCAGACAAAAAACCACAACAGAGAAGCTGGAGGCAGTTCCCACTGGGAACCTGCAAATCTGCCACCTGCAAGTGCTTCCCCCCTTGGTCTAAAAGGGCAGCAAGAAACTCTCATGTGAACATCCTTTCTGTTTGACAGTAGAAAGTATAAATAGACCTGGTTTTCTGTAAGAGAGTCCTGTAACCGTGTCAATAATCAAAATGGGGTAGGCCTTTCTATAGACAAGCACAGACCTGTAGTAATGAACAAAATCAGTTCTCAACCTTTGAGCCACACAAACTAGTGAGATCAAAATAATGCTTTAAAATACCTACAACTACTGAATAAAATTATTCACTTCAATTACCAATTGCTATTTTACTTCCCACATATTTCTACATGGTATAATGGAAATATTAATGTAAAATTCTTTGTGCATCTTTAATACAGGCACTAAAAATATTGCTTGCAGTTTTGGTAGATGTGTATGGTCCCCCATAAAACCCACTCAGTTAACATCACAAGGATAATTTGAGTGCAGGAATCTGTCAGATTTCTTCCTAATGTAATGTAACTTTCCTTTGAAATGTTTTGAGTAGATGCTTGAAAAGGAGGAAACAGCTGAAATTTAAGAACCACAAAAGGGTTTGGGTTGGACAGAATCTCAAAGCTCATCTTCCTCCATGGGCAGGGACACCTTCCACTGTCCCAGGCTGCTGCAAGCCCTCTCCAACCTGGCCTTGGACACTGCCAGGGATCCAGGGGCAGCCACAGCTTCTCTGGGCACCCTGTGCCAGGGCCTCCCCACCCTCCCAGGGAACAATTCCTTCCCAACAGCCCATCCATCCCTGCCCTCTGGCAGTGGGAAGCCATTCCCCCTTGTCCTATTACTTCAGGCCCTTGTCCCCAGTCCCTCTCCAGCTCTCCTGGAGCCCCTTTAGGGCCTGGAAGGGGTTCTGAGGTCTACCTGGTTCCTTCTCCTCACCTCCCTGGACATTCCCTCTCAATGCTTTTCCATGTCCAGGGTAACCAGCTCTCCTGTTACTTTACACATTCCCTTGTACTGATCAGCACAAATAGTACATTCCAATTTATTCTTGATCAAAACTGCCAATTTATAATGTTAGTATTGGTGAGTAATAAAAAAAGGTCTAAAAAAATGCATTATTTTCTTCCAAATATCAGCCAGATGCTGGAAAAATAGTTAAAATAGAAGCCTTTAAGACATATGCTCTTGGAAGCAGCAGCAGAAGCAATAACTCTTTACAGCTGAGCCTGCGGCTGTGGCAGGGAAGGGGCAAATGCTGCTGCTCACAGCTGGCTCTGGCTCCTGCTGGGAAGCCCTGCCTTCTGTGAGGAGAAGCCCCCTCCAGAAACCCTCTGCATGCACAGGCACTGTCATGGCTGAGAGACAAGGGCATTTCTTCTGTAGGACTCTATTTGATTATGGGCTGAATGCATTTGCATGTTGACAAAATGGTGGACTTCACCATAAGGAACGACAGTGGTATTTCATATGCACCTCATCTTCTTACAATCTTAGCAATCTCTAACTACTTCACTGTTTTTACTGTAAAAGATGCATTTCCTCAGACACAGAGAAGAAATTCATGAAAAGCACAAAGTGTAAAGAAGTATCAGAAAAATGTATTTTCCTACCCTGTACACAGGGCACAGTATCAGCCCTAATTTCCCACCAGGTGCAGTATGGCACTGCCATCACACATCTCATCTCCGAGTGCTGAACAATAACAGGAGTGTATCTCCCAGCATGCTTGTAATGACTAAAGGACAGCAGCACCGTTTCTTTAACTGTTAAAAAGAATTTGTTTTACAATTCTTGACCCAGGGAGTGGGAGCAGTAGGAACATTGCTGGATGGGAAAGCAGAGTGAGTGTGACCTTTTGTTGTATGATTATCTCCAATTATTGCTGACACCATGACCTATCAGCTCTCTCTAAATCCTATTTTCTTCCCCATTTACATGTATAAAGTGTCATACTCTGGCTAAAAATGCTGGAGCACTTTTCCTTTTTTTCTTTTCGCATCCTTTGCAGGGTCAGTCAGCAATCTCAGTAAAATAAACATAACAACATGGGCTCAGTAAAATAAACATAGCAATATGGGCTTTGTCTGAAGAACCTAGCAATTTAGGTATTTATGAAAAGCTCTCAAAAGCACAACAACAGTGTGACACTGACCCATTGGCAAGAGCAATGTTCAGTTTCTGGACAGGTATTCTGAACTTGAGAGTTGAGATCCTACTCTCTGAGACTTGCTCTGTTGCAATCACTGCAGTTTGCTGGTAACGAGAAAGGAAAGCACCTCCTAAAGCAGCAGTAATAGGAACTTCATCCTCATCCCACCACAGAAAATGAGTAATTTAGGAGGAGGCTAAATGTACCTTGTACACTGAAGTGCCTCCCACGATCCAAACCATGTCTACTTTACTTTTTAACTCTGGTGAATCCAAAAGAGCTAAAGCATCATCCAGACTTTTGGAAAGATAATGTGCTCCTTTTGGGGTTTCCCTAGAAAAAACAAAGTTTTATTACTAAACAAATAAAGGACAATTCATCATGATCATCAATATAAACTTGACAAAAAATGTGCTTTGCTGAATTAAAAAATAACTACATGTTTCATGTTAGTTAATTATTCTGAAGTGCCTGTTATTGCCAAATTATGTTAGAAGTCTCACCTGACTGTAGGATTGTTCAACAGACCACAGCTTAACCATAATTTAGGAGGCATTATAAATTAAAACTCTGGAATTTCACAACATGTTTTTGAATACGTGTAACTGAGAAATTTACATATCTATAAGATAAATACACAATCTATAAATTAAATATAGCTCATTAAATACCAAGATAATCAAGAAATTAAATGTAGATTTTGACTTGAATTCCTGAATGTCAATATTTCATTCAATGAAACTAGTTCAAAAGCCAATACTCCCTGTCCACCTACATATTCACCTGCAAATCCATCAACATCCTTCAAAGCAATAAAGCACTACAAGTGGACATTTGTGTTTAAAAATATTTGTGTGACTATGGGTGATGCATTCAAGAAGAGAGTTCTGAAAAAGGACAGTTCATCCACAAATCCTACTGAAAAAAACTTCAAAAAGTGGATTAAGGGCCACCAATCTAAGCATGAACTATAGAAATACAGTTAAATACATGAGTCAGAAGCACTATTGAAAATTGTCAAATGGTTTGTGAGTAGAGCTAGAAGTAGTACTCAGGATGCAAAGTAATGGCAATTACCCCGTGAATGAATTTTAAAAAATTAAGAATTAAGAGTAAAGTAGCTATAACACTCGGAACCAACAGCAGAAATGCTTTCTAACCAGGTATCAAAAATGCTGCATTTGGGACTACTGTATGTTGTAACACTACAGACATTTTCTGGTGCACGTTTTTATTTTTTTGACAAGTATTTATCATACTTACTTGAGCTCCCTGCTGAGCACAATATTAATTCTGTCTTTTAAAGGACGGTTCTTCTCAGGAATGGAGAACCATGTTTTTCTACCCATTATCAGTGCATTCTGTTTACCTGAGCAGGAGAGAATTGACTTGAATTGCTTAGAGACAATGGTGGACTTCCCCTGCCCTTCCAAGCCCCTCTGCAGCAGTTAGCAGAAGCACAAGCTAAGGCCCCAGTTCTCAAATGAGTCACACACAGATTTATAAAACCACAATAATTCCTAGGAGAAGAGCCAGTCAAATTAAATCTAAAGCCGAAGTGCTACAGGGGATCAATAATACTCTTACATTTACACATAAATACAACTTCTGACCAAACCCAAGCATTCATAACCTGATTACCTCTCATATGTAAATCTGCTAAGGAAAGGAGTGTTTCTCTTTATGAGGAAAAGGAGTTATCAGAGAAAAAACCACAAAGCTGACATGGTCACTCTTGCCATGTTGTTTCCAGGCTGAGACACAGCAGAGGCAATGGTGACATTCCTGATGTGAAGATTTATGGCAGCATAATCCATTAAGAAGTCTGGTTATGAAGCACTTTACCTGCCTAGCATCCCAGAAAAGATCTGCAGGCAGAGTGGAGCAAAATGTTTCTTTCTAATTATATTTCAAACATCTTTTTTCTTGATCATGGGTTATTTGTGCCAGGTAAGATGCAACTTGCAGACATCTAAAAAGACTTACAACTGTCAATTGTGTTCTCTCCTTTTTTTGTACATATAGGGTTCCAAAGGGCTGAATCAGGTCTCCAGAACATATGTAAAGTCTTTTACTTAGAACTGCTTCAAAATGAGATTAGACATTCCTTGTGGATTATGGAACAGACATTCAAATTAGAAATTTGACTAAGTCACCGAATCAAAACAGACCTTCAAGGCAGAAAATGGAGTAAGGCACCTAATCAAAGCAATATCTCAAGCTGACCAGAACTGAGTTTTTATCAAACAAGTGAGTTTTAACAGCATTAAAAAAAGGCCTAAACAAACCATGAAAAAGTGACTGTGTTGACAAACTGCAGTATTTCTGCTCTATGCTATCAGCATGGTTTGGATTTTTTGGTGCATGGATTTGGCTCAGCACTCAGAAAACTCAGCAAAATTACTGTCAAAAGGATCAGAGGTATGGGTCAAATGGCCAAGGCTGAGCTACAGCAAACAAGTTAGATAAGCTAACGCAGACTGAAAAAAAACAAACCACCTCAGCTAAGTAGGTAGCTTGTGAAAACCTTCCCATTTTAACTTGAAGTTTCGGGTAAAGACTTGTTAGATAAACTTCAGATGAAGTTTTCTATTCTCCTGGTGAAAGAAGGACTTGAAAATTGTTCCCTAAGAGACCACCTGCATCCCCTCTGAAATATCTGATTCATCTTCATTCCTCGTCTAATCCGACCGATTGCAAAGGGCTGAAACACTGGTGAGACTTGTGAGGGCAGGAACGGGGCCAAGGCAGGGAAATGCAGAATCCCGAGTTTTTGGTGGCCGGTGCCACACACCCCGCACTCTACCTTCCACGCGGGATGTGCTCGTCATTCTCTGGAAGTACTTGTACTCATTCCTGCCGGGGAAGCACGAACTGTGTTACAACGCGTCTTAAGAATAAATTCTCTAATTCGTAATTTTTTTTTTTTGCAAGTTCTCTAATTTCAACAAAACAAAACCCCACACATGATGGGAGTGTTGCCGGGGAGGGGCGCTTGGACGGGGCTGGGCCGGTGCCACGGCCGAGGGGAGAGCTTTGTCCCCCAGCTGTGCTTGCATGAGCGACAACCTGCGGCCACAGACTGAGAAAAAACCCACCCCAAAAACAACCCCGCTCCGCCATGCCGCCGCTTTCCCGCCTAAAGAGCATNGCACTGGTATCCAGGGGAGCAGCCTGGCAGGAAGGGCACGGAGCTGCTGGACAGGATCCAGGGGAGGCCACAGGGATGGTTTAGGGTCTGGAACATCTCTGTGCTGGGCAGGGACGGCGGGAGCTGGGCCTGGTCAGGCTGGAGAAGGGAAGGCTGAGAGGGGATCCCACCAACCCATACAAACATCTCCAAGGGGTACCAGAGGATGGGGCCGGGCTCTGCTCAGTGGTGCCGGTGCCAGGATGAGGAGCAATGGCCATCAAATAAACCCCAGCGAGTTCCACCCCAGCATGAGAAAGAATTTCCATGGAGGGGCAGAGTCCTGGAACAGCTGCCCAGGGAGGGCCTGGAGTGTCCCTCTCTGGAGACATCCCAACCCCAGCTGGACACGTTCCTGTGTCACTGCTCCAGGGGACCCTGCCTGGGCAGGGGATTGGGCTGGAGGGTCTGCAGAGGTCCCTTCCAGCCCCACATACCCTGTGATTCTGTGATACAGGGTGTGCATGTTTTGGAGGAACTGGTGCTTGGCACAGGTTTGGTGAGCTGGGCAAGGCCAGTGTGTTGGTCCTTGTCATTGGGGCTTCACTCCAACGTTGAACCCCTGTTTCCTCTAGTTTTGCAAAATGTGGAATATGTTAAAATTACCACAAGTCAGGATTTCTCTGAGGTTTGATGTTTGTGTATTTTGAAGCCTGTTCAGCAAGAAGTAAGATCTGATTAGTGGGACAGGCAGCAGCTGTGTCCCTTAGTCAAGTCCTGGAATTAGCAAGTTTTAAGGATGTAAATCAGGATGTTGGTGTATGCCAACATGTTTGCCTTGCAAACTTGTCAAGATGCTCGGGCTCCACATGTCCTGCAGCTGAACCCTGCTCATGCCGGTACCACAGCTCAGCCCTGCAGGTCAGACAGAGCCGGCCCGGGCACAGCCCCTGCCCCTGAGCAGGTGCAGAGCTGGGCTGGGGTCACACAACCTGCACGGCAATGCCATAATTCCTGACAGAGGAGCAGTGCTTGGCAAGGTCCCAGCTGTGTCTTTCAGTAAAGAATGTAAATAATGGCAGGGCAAGGGCAGTCAGGTGTGCTGGAAGACCCCGAGCACCCAGGCCTGCCCAGCACTGATGGAACACCCAGAGGCTCTCTGCAGGGTGTCACTGTTGGCTTGTGACACACTGAGGAATGAATCCCATTTTTGGGCAGCTCTGGCATGCAGTGAACCATGCTCCTGTCCCAGGTGCTGGAGCTCAGGTGACTCGAGGTCTGAGTGCTGGTAGGTGCAGGGCCAAAAGAGCCTGCAGTGATGCAGATCCTCCCTGTGCCACCACTGGGCAAAAATGGCTATGTCCCAGTAATTGGATTTCATTCTGAGTTTGTATTTTTCAGTCTCCCTGTAGTTGCTGTTTCCAGCCCATTCTGGCCCTGGAAGGGCATTTCTTTTTCTACCTGTGGCTCACATCAGCTATTTTGGTTGCCTTTGGTCCAAATATATTTTGAAAGGTGTGATTATAGCTTTCTGCCCTTGTAGAAAAATCTTCTTCATTAGTGTTTATTTGGTGATATTTAACAGTGGACTTGAGAACTGCTACTGATGTGAGCTGTGCTTATGTGGAGGTTTTGGGTTTAGTTGGTGAGGCTGGACTTCCTGCTTAGTTCTAAGGAAAGTGAAATTCCATGGTTAAACCATCTGATATTACGATATGAAATGTGGATGCAAGCTGCTGAAAGCACCTGTTGTGTGCTTCTGTGCAAAATGTTTATGTTTTGTTGGACTTACAAGTTACTTCTTCATATTTAGTCAGGTTTCTTGCAGAAGATCAATGATGAAACAGCAAAATTGATGAATTTTCTGTTTACATAGTGTTCTAACTGCATGTTTCAAAAGATATCTGAGAAGCAGGATGCTCCAAGCTCCTCCAACCTGGCCTTGAACAATATCAGGGATGGGAGGGTGGATTATTTTGAATTAACTTCTTGTGAAGTTGCTGGTTGCATTGTTCTCTTTCAGAGGACCGCAAACAGAAAAGGTAACTGAACTTACTAGTTTAATTTATGTTGCAGGCTTCTGAATTTGCCACAAAAAGGAGCACATCTACTGAAAGCCATGAACCCTGTGAAAAGATGACCAAGGTGCGACAAATTACTCTGGAAGAGATCTGTAACCCACTGAAGACTCAGGATAAAAGTGAGTTGACTGTTAGCAAACCTTCAAGCATTGGCAGCCAGTAAATAAGTTTTTCATTATCAGCTGCTCTGTTGCCTCAGGAATGCCTGAGTTCCATCTGGCTTTGACAGAGAGAATTTAAGGAGTTAATGCTGGTATGAAAACCAGTGAATATACAGTTCACTACATTTCAATGGAAGGAGTTAGCCTCTTAAGTTTCAAAGTGGGAACGGTATTAAATTTGTTGGTGTGATGCTTTGAAGTATCACTATGACACCCTCAAGAAGCAATATTGTCTGCTTAAAAAAATGTACTGAAAGAAATCTGTTTGATTCCCAGTATTCTTAGCTAACTTTATGGCTGTGAGTTTTCAGTCCAAAAGATATTGATGCATCTCTTCCCAGATAGAAAGAAGTGCACAAGTGAGGAATATTGGTTTTCCAGGGAAGTTAACCAAGCTGTTTAAGTGCATGATTCTGTCAAGCTGACAGAAATACTGCAGTGGGAGAGGAGAGGGAACATAGGGAAGAGAGACATGGAGCAAAATGCTTGTGTTCTGTGCTTACTGATGTTCTTCTAATAGATATTTTCTTTTGGAAAATAAGTTGCTAATATGTTTTTGTTGTGAATTTTCACCGAAGAAGAATCTCAGAAGTGTGAAAAGTCCCGTATCTGTTTGCAAACTCTGGACAGGCTGAGAGAATTCTGCAGTGATTCAAACCAGCAGTATACCAGAGTCCGGGAGGATGGCTTTCAGGAGAAAGAATCTGTGAATTTGGAAAAATGTCCCAGTATTGCTGAGAGGAGCTCAGAACTGAAGAATCCTCTTCCGTCTTGGGACACCGGCCCAAAGGTCACACAGAAGGTACGCAGAGCTTTGGCCCTGTGGTGTGTGTAGATTGCTTGTTATGAGTTAAAGCAGCAAGCTTTGGCACAAGCTTCCTTTTTTGCTCCTGTGCTCTGACATGGAATGGTGCAGCAGAACACCACAGATCTGTGTTTGTGTACGGATGTTTTCCTGAAGCTCTTTGCATGGTGAGCAGAATGGCTGTTCTGGCTCCTCAGTGATACCATTGAACAACAGTATCATGAGGGAACAGAAGCCCTAGCGATGTCACCCCTGCCTGTGTGGGAAGCTGTGATACCCCAATAACACATGTTCAGAGAGGCACTTTGCTCAGCTTGCTTTCAGTTCTACCAGTGTTGATGTGGACTCTCAAACTTCTAACAGACTTTCTTTGCAAAAATGTTGTGTAGGATTATCACTGAGATGTGGCTTAATCTAGTTGCTGGTAAATGTAACTAGTAAAGGTATCACTGCTTTTTCATCTGCAGAAGATAGGGGTAGCTCATATGAAAAATTGTCATTATGATATATGTGGTGCAAGTCAAGAGACTTGAGTGGACTAATAGTATTTTGCTTCCCCTTTACTTTTTGGGCTAGTTAACATTAGTTAACTGGGGGTTTTGGTGGTTAGCCTGCTCGGTTTGACATATTCAGGTCCTAGAATGCATCTCATGGCTTACTGTGGTAGCTGCTCTTCAGTGGAATTCTACATCTGGCTTTTCGAGGGAAGGAGCTTGTTTAAAAAGCTGTACAATGATTTTAACCTTCCCTGTCTGAGAGCTGCGACCTTCTACTGGAGGTGTCTGCTTTGTGTGAATGTGGGGTCCAAATGCTGAAGTGAGCAGGTTGTGGCAAGAGAATTCTGTTGTGGTAAGGGATTGAGGTTACGAAGATGTGGTCAGTTGGAGAACCCAGAAAGCTGATTCCAGGGCTGACCTGTTTCCTTGGAAGGGGTCCTTTTAGCTATTTGTGTCTTGCTTTTTATGTAGTAACGTTCCTCCAGATGGTAACTTAGGACCATCTCAACAAGTCAGCTTTTGTGTTTGTTTTTACTCCTTTTGCCTTGTTTCATGCCCTTATTTCACACACTTTGTCACAATAATTTCCTGTAAAACGAGACAAGGTCATCCTGTTTGGCTGGCACAGACCTTGGACTGAAGACTGCCGAGTCTGTGGGCTGAGGATTTTGCAGCAAAGACATCTGAGCTGGGGCCACTCAAGTTCTGGGTGCAGTGCAGCTTTATTTGTGCTGAGCCGGATTCTCTTGCTTAGTGGTGTGCAGTTGTGAGGATTTTGCAGTTACAGCTAAGTGCTGTTTTTCCCCGGTTGTTCTCTGACTGCACTGTTTGTACAATCCCATGACCCAAAGTATATAATGCAAGCTATCTCTCTGTGTTTTCTCTGAATTACCATGGCTGCTAAACAGTCTGTTCATTTTGTTTCTTGTAATCTGAATGGGGCCCTTGGTAAAAAATGGAAGTTTATTGGATTTTTTTGCAGATACAGCATTTATAGCAAAATCTGATCAATTGTGTTTTGAACAGTCATATGCTTTAAAAAAATCTGGAGGGTATTGTCTTTGTGTTTTTTTAACAAATATTATCTGTACTTGATCTTGTGATATAAGTGAGGCAGAACTTTGCTATAAGTAAAACACTTTTCAACATTTTTCTCTGCACTTCTGAACCCATCACTGCTGACAATACAGTGTGGTAGAGCTGAAGTTGCTTGGCAAGAATAGACTACAGAATTGTAAATGGTAAACTGCAGACACAGTGGGCTCAAAGCCTTTCACATTTAAGATTTTAAAAACTGTAGTGTAGATTTTTTGTGTTTTAAATTATTCTGAGAGGTTTGCTGAGCTTACGGAGGAAGTGCAGACTGGAGAAGGAGTGCAGTTTTGGTGGCTGAGACAGGGAACTGAGACTCAAATAGGTTAATTTCCTGACTTGCAGTGGGTTTTTGGAACATCACTAGTCTCTTCCTGCTGGAGTTTCTCACCTGTAAACTGGAGCAGTAATTCATCCTATTTCAATATATGGTCAGTTTAGACAGCCCAGTCTTTGCAGCCTGCATTCTCTTGGTCTGTGCTTTGAGAGCTTATGGTACAATATGGTTATGATTTCCCCTCAGGTGTCTGAGGACTAACTAACTTTGACTTTCATGGTTTTTTAATTCCTTTTCATTCCAAATATACTGCGTTCTGTATATCCTGCTTCAATAGCTGTGCTGCAGCTTGAGGGCTCTTCAATGCAAGAGCAATCTTTAGCTCTGTGGTCAGTGCAAGACAAGGAAGGGGCAATTGATTTGTTTGATGATTCCTAATTATAATTTTCCCTCTTTTATTTATAGGAGGAGTTACAATGTAATCTTAGTCAATTTTCTGCATCTGTTAAGTCCTATGAAAATTCTCAAAATTCTTCAGATACAAATCTTAATAAAAGAACAAAAACCATTTACACTCCACTAGAACTCCAATTCATAGAAATGAAGAAAAAATATAAAGATGCTGTTTTGTGTGTGGAATGTGGATACAAATACCGGTTCTTTGGACAAGATGCAGAGGTAATTTTTTCCAAGATTATGAAAAAATACTTGCATTATGCTGGTGTCATCCTCGGTCTGTGGCCAGTTCTAGAAGGGGGACTTCTTTGGCGACATAAGTTTTAAGGGGTATTTTGTTTTGTTTTGTTACTTGAAATCAGGATGCAAAATCTCTGCATGCTGGAATTCAAGACTATCTATTGTGCACACATTTTTTTGTCAAAATGGCATTTATTATTTTGTAACCACATGGTAGTGCTTGCTGTCTTGTATTGAGAATTTAAGGTGAGTTCCTAGAATAATTTTTTGTCAAGAGTTAAAGTTGAAAAACTTTCGGAGGTGAATTGGATATCATGGCTCAGAGCTCTATTATAATATATATCAAATATTAATACAGTTATGTTCATAACTGTGATATATGACATTAAGAATCTTTCAGATTGAAAGGCAGTGGAGCAAGTAATATTAAAAAAGATGAGTATATCAGGTATAGCCTGGGTGCACAGAACATCCTGAATGCATGCCTGGATGTGGCACCTACACATGGCAGATCTGTACGAACTGGAAAGGACTATATAAAAACGATAATTTTAAAGTGATGGTTCGTAAATATTTCATAATGCTTTTTCTTATGATCTGTCCCAAAGTCGTTGCTACCAACCTTTGTTTGGTGCGATTTTTTGGTGCTATTCTCACTTGAGACCAGTGAGAAATGTTGCTTGGTTACTGGGAATTCATTTTCCCCATCATGTTTGTGCTGTGTAATTTGTCTGCTCATTTGCTGGTGTACTGACAGTCCAGAAATAGAAATATACTGTTCAGATAGACAGGCCAGTGTTTGCCTGCAGGTCCTGCCTAACACCATATTCTGTGGTCAGTGAACACCTGCCTTTTTTGCTAAGGGGCAAAAAAGCAATGCCAATCATGCGTGATAATGTCACATTTTAGTAAGTGTTGTCGCTCTTTTTTTATTAAGTATTTAGTTTCCACTGCTGTTCAATATTGATTTTTCAGTATTTTAGTTGATTGGCCAGGTTAATCCCATCTTTATCGCCACAAACTGAGTACTTCCATTCCTGCTGTGTTTTTAGTGGTGTGAAAATCATTTGACCTTTTGCTGAGCTGTGTTTCAGACCCTGTGTGTGCAGTGTGGGTGGTTTACCTCACAGTGGTAAAGATCAAGGTGCAACCTTAAAACCNGGGTCAGGAAAAGCAGTGCCTTATAATCTCATTAGTAGGATTGATGTGAGAGCCCTTTCTGTTGATGTATTCCAGCTTGAATTATGCATGTTATGTTGTTGGCACATCTTAGAAGATTACTAGATATATAGAATAATAAAAATAATAATTTATTACCAGAGATCTAACTTTGTTTCTTGTTTGTCTGCCTGTAGGTTGGAGTAATAAAACAAATGGAAACTGCAGCACTGAAAGCTGCTGGAGAAAATNCTGGAATGTTTTCCCTTTGTCACTGAGCTTTTAATTGTACTTATGCATCACTGTTGTCTTAGAGATAAGCTCCTTACCTTCTTAAATTACTTTGTGACCCCGTTGGCTGACTCTTGTTGCAGATTGCAGCTAAAGAGCTGAACATTTACTGTCACCTGGATCACAACTTCATGACTGCCAGCATCCCCAGCCACCGACTCTTCATCCACGTCCGCCGCCTCGTAGCCAAGGGACACAAGGTTACCCCTGACTCCTGCTAATTGAGTGCAGACCAGCACCGAGAGAACTTGCACTGCTTGTACCAGAACCTGGTTTCAGCTGAGAAGTGGGCAGCTCATTATCACTGGTTCCTGCAGTAGAAATGGCCAACTTCCCTTTGTTTCAATTTCTCTGTACGGAGGGTGTCACGAACCATTAGCAGATTCAGAGAAGTAGCTTCGTTTTTTCAGGAACAATTTTTTGATTGTGACAACAGTTCCAAAACAATTATTTTTCTCAGTGTTTCTGTGTAAGGTTTTTGCATTTAATAAGGAGCTATGTACATGTCCTCTCTGTGTTTTATTATTCTTCACATCCTTGTTTTTCTTGTCCCAGCCCATTTTTTTTCTCTGTTCCTTCCTGTTCTGGATCCCGGTAATTCTGTGGCTTTCTGATGATAGCCTCTTTTT
>VYZR01053955.1:5966-19738 GCA_013400675.1 Oxylabes madagascariensis | reverse complement strand
GGTTTCCTCCTGAAGTCTTTCATCTCCTGTTGGAATATGGATGAAGACATATCAAGAGGCTCTTTGATAAATGCAAACAGTTTCGTGCTGGTTGGCTGGATTTTAGGACTTGGTTTTAACCATGATATTCCACAATAAAGGGCTTGGCTGACCCCTATCTACAGACAGGGGTTTATGTTCCTTAATCCTTAAAGATCTTTGTAATGGACAACATCCAGTAACTCGGGAGGTTTTTCTTCCTCCCCCCACTAAGTAACTATGTCACCTTAAAACTGCTCCAAACATCAACTTTAGGAAACTATTTTCAGTGGAAGAGTATTTCTTAGTACTTTATTCATAGACTGGAACTCCATGCTGGCTTTTTTAGTACCAAAGTAAATAACCATTACCAGCTTCAACAGTTGCTGAGAAAACATAAAAACTATTTTTAAAAGCATCGGCTGAGAAATATTCCTGCATAGAAACTGGAGGCTGGATGCTGCAAAGGCACTCCTGATGCATCATGATACTGGAAGCCTGCTCTTAGGCAGGCACCCGCCTCCTAAATAAAAGTACCTGATTCACAGAGAGCCATACAACTTTGAGCTACATTCCCTCGTATCAGAGGGAGAGAAAAATCTTAAACAAGCAGTTAACTCAAGTAACACTTAGAGCAGGCAGCCAAGCAACTGGAAACACTATGTACAGCAATGAAATGCTATCTCTAAGTTGGGGCTGCAGATAAAACTCTTGTGGTGTATCTTTTAGTTAGGTGTTTGAGAGTATTCAGAGACTGGTATCCCACCTAAGCACTGGGTGTAGGTGATTCTACAGCAATGATGTGGAAGTGGCACACTGGAGTCTGGTTCCTGGGCCCAGCTTCCAATTACAAACTGCTGTGTGTAAAAAGCCACAGACGTGAGAAGAGAAGACTGGACAGAGGTCTTAGGAGGGCACTGGCTGCTGTTGAATGGGTTTGTTTCCATGACAATTTTGGTCACTGAATAGTGATCCTGTTTCAAGAGTTCAAGTCCTTTTTTAGGATTTAAGCACGCAAATTACCAAGCTGCATGAAAATAGCATCCAGGCATTGGCAGGGACTTCACAGCAATAGTTCTGCTACCAATTACTGCGTTGTTCCCCTGAACGCAAATTGGACTAGCCGACTAAAACATGTAGGAGCTAAAAATCATACAATCCTCTCATTAGCAAAATAGCCAAGAGTAACACTAAATTCAGAAACACCCATCCTGCACACAGGATGCTGAATTCAGAAAAACCTGTTCTCCCTTGAAATCCAGGTCAGAGGTCAGGGCAGGGCTTTTGGGGTCTACTGACAAGTTGGTGAACAATAGGGGATACCACAGACCAGTCCAGTTATCTAGAAACAATGGTTTGCACCATCACATAGAAAATCCGCAGCCAATTATCTGTCAGTCTCTGGCTTCCCGGGCCAGCTGGGACTGCTGGGAATGCTGCTGAGGCCAATGTGCTTAAATCCTGGAGAGAAGGAAATGATCTGAGGCAGTCAACAGTGACCCCCATGAATATATTAAGGAGCCTTTGTGGCAGACTAATAGCAAACCTGTCCAACTCTCTGTTGGAAGAAAGACACCATAAAAGGCAGTGTCTCAAATTTTAGCATACAATAGAATTCTGCTCTTTAATATAATGATAGTATACACACCCACAGTGTTTTTACAGATTACACTGATTCTTTAACCGTTTTTGAAGCATTAATATGGGCCACTTGAATAAACCACTGGACAAAAAAAAAAAAAATCAAAATAATTAAGATATAAAAGACAAAATATCTTATGCTGAAAGCACAATATTTCCAATAAAACAAAACACAATTAAAAAGATGAAGAGGTAAAGGAAATAAGGGACATGAAGACAGTAAACAAGTACTATTTACCTCCAACTGAAACCTGCCACTATTCTTGAAAAATTTCCTCATGAAGCCACTAGGCTAACAGAGTAGTTCATAGTGTCCTAGGGAACACAAAGATTAATATTCAAGGAAGCCACTTTTACTTTTTCTCCCTCTCAAAGCTTAACTTGGCCAGGAATGGTCAGTGAAGCATCATCGATGAACCTTCCCCAGTTACTGTGGAGAAGAGGTTGAGTCACAAAACTTTATCAGTTTCAAACAGTTTGATTAACCAATTTTCTTTTTCCTTGAAGTAAAACAGAGATTGATAGATTACTTGATCCTTAGCTGCTGCCCCAGTGATCCAGCTTGCTCCTTTGTTTCACAATCAGCTGTCATACACAAACAGCAGCAACCCTGTGCTAGCCTGAAGCATCCTTTGAAGACAGAGCCAAGTGCATGTCGCTGCCTTTGGAGATGTCTGTCATAAGCCATTCACAGGTCCACAAAATATTTCAACTGTCCTGAAGTAACAAACTGAGCAGTAGTGTTGACATATTAAGTAATATTTAGGATGCCATTCCAAAGAAACACTTTCCTCTTCAAGTTTCATTCACCAACAGGCTAGCCTTTGGGGGAAAATGATTTAGTATGGAGCTCTGCAGAGGGTGAAACTGGGAAAGAAATTGCAAAATCTACACCCTCTCACTAGGAAGGGACTGCCTGCACAAAAAATAACACATCTTAAGTCCGGATGACCATCCTGAGACAGGACAAAAACCTGATCTAGCAGACGTGAAATGAAATCCTACAGCTATCCTGACTTCAACAACCAGGCCGCAAAACAAGCTCCAACTCTAAAAGATTATAAGGAGAGTATATATGATCAGTCACCCCAAGTGGGAAAAAAGGTTTCTTTGCAAACAGAGTTATCTCAAAATCTGAATAAAGCAAATATTTAGAAATATATTTTTTTTTAATCTAATGTAAAACACTGGCCCAAATAACAGATTCACCTTTACATAAGTAACAATAACACCAAGCATCTCTGCCTTCAGATTTAGTCTGTTTTTCCAGCTTTGTTTCTGGAGCAACTCTCACCACAGGTTGCCAGCAGTCTTGCATCAGTTTCAGCATCAAATATTTCAGCTAAAGAAAGAAACTCCACAAACAAACAGCAAAGTCTGATGCAGTCAACTTCATAGAATAAAGAGAATTTTAAAAAACCCACAAACCTAGCAGCAAACAACAAGAAAAGGGCAAACATCCAGATGAGGGAAGCAAAGGAGCTCTAATTCATCACTCTTGCAGCTATCAGATGGTTAACAAATTGAGATGAGATACTTCTGAGCCTTTCAGCGACTTTCGCTCTAGCCAACTTAAAAGATTCAGAAGTGCAGCTGGAATACATATGGGAGATGTTGGAGAAAGTTGATCATTTGAATTTGTAACTCCATTGTGTGCTGGAAGAACTTCCTGCAGATGAGGCGCATCCCGTCAGTGACTCAGGGAGACTCTCAGTCTGCTAACAGGCATGAATTTATTCTCTGAACCAGCTACCAGAAGTGACATGCTTTATGTTAGCGTTACATATGCAACAAGAATCTTAAAATAAAGCCAGTGGGGACATAATTTCTTTTTTGCTTTCTAAAATCTCTATAGTAAAGTATCTCAAATGGAAAAAAAAAAAAACCAAAACAAACCACCCACCAATATTTTGATGAAACTAAGATTTCACATTTGGATCAAAGTGTTTCAATCCACATAATTTTTTATGCAGAAACCATTTTTAAATCAAAAGCCAAATACATATTTAGGTTACGTTCAGCATTTAAAAAAGAATTGGTATTAATAGAATATTATAGTGCCGGGTTCATCCCATTAGACAATCAGTTACCAGTTCACTTGGTTAATATTCAGCTACAACAGAAACTCAACTACAAACGTTTACTACACAGCCTAAGCTACTCAAGCATCTTCTCCAAGTTACCTTTACTCCTTTATGAATATGTTAAAGCTCCTGTTTCATATAAAAATTATCTTTATAGTGGTTTGAAATTAGCATGCAGAAAATGGAATGGAGGCAACAAAGGGAAAACACTATAGAGAAAGTACACAAGTCCCTGTCTCCCCATCACCAACCTCACTCCTGGAATTCAGAAGATTGCAGCTACCTGTAAACTGAAGCTACTAAAAGCTACTGGAGAGGTGTACTTGGAGCTGAAAAAACTGAGAAGATGACAAAAAGGGGCCATAAAAATCACAAATGTAAATTAATAATCAAACATACACAAACAACAAGGAGACAGATGGTGAGCAATTTTCCCCAGTGCACTCACACTTGTTCTTCCAGGGCACGTATTTGGGTCACTTGCTAGATTAAATCTCATGTGGCAGACCCAACAGAGGTACTGTCAAATGTGTATGGGCTCGGCCTGTTTTAAAATTATGCAAGTCTGACACTACAGGGTGAAAACATTTAACAGGATTTTTTCAACACAGTCTGGAATATTGCCCAGTGACTTTGAAACAGGGCTGATGGATATTTTCTACCATCAGCAAGGCTGCCCCATTCAGGCCTGCTAAATAAAATGCAGTGTAAGCTATGGAAAGTCGGTCTGTGCTACCAAATTTCATGGAAGAGCCCTACACAGACAAATCTGTACGCATCTTCTGGAACACCAATTTTGACCATGTGTCACTGAGACAATACATCACTCAAGGTTAAAGCTTCCTACCACACTCTCCCTAAAATATGCCTTTCTTCTGACATTTAGAAGGAAGGACCACCTCAATAGATGAGTTGCTTTTGCCATGTTCACTGTAACAATGCATGACCTCGGATACGCAGAGCACTGAATCTTCCCCACACCAGCTATAAACTGACAGTGACCTGTCCTAGTCAGCACAGGCCACATGAAGGATGACAGCCTCAGTATAAGGCACCTGCAGGTCAAATTGCCAGATGGGTTGCTGGGGCTTAAATGGCAAGCAAAAGTAGTCATGCCTATATGCAAGCCTAAATGCAGCAATGGGTCTCCTTCCTGTAATACTGGTACATACCAGCATGAAACACAAACTGTGTGTGCACAGATTAGCCCCCCTTAATCTAGCAAGAAGCCGGATTTAACACGGTGCAGCAAGCAAGATCTTCAACACATCTGCAGGAATGGAAAATGCATTCTCTGTACCCAGAGAAAACTCATTTCTACTGTTACCAATTTCAAGATGATTTTGCTTAACAATAAATAAACCTTTATTAAGAAGCCATGTGAGCTACTGTGGCATTAAGTATTTTCCCCCCTTTCTTCATTCATCTCTTGTTTTGGGTTACTACATGCCACATTCAGCTTCAAATAAATAAGTAAAAAAGAGATTGAAAATACATCTATTTGCTCCTACCTGAACAAGAAGGTTTTGAGCTGGCTAGGTGAAACTCACAGTAATAATCTACACACATAACTAGGAAATATCACAGCTGTCTGTAAGAATTACAGTGGTAGGGACAAGGGTGGCAAAAGCTTGTTTTTTAGTCTACATCTACAGAACAAAAAAAAAAAATTCAACAACACTGGCTCTTATGTTTAGAAACTGACTCGAAACTGACAAGTGACATTTTCATTCAAAGTAATCAGCAAGTCAACTGTTCAAAAATATTGCACACTGATTATGTGCAATATATCTACTTAGCCTGAAAGAAATGAATTAGGCAGACCAATGACAAAAAGTAAGAACATGTACATATGTACATTTGCTTGCTCAACTTCCTCAGGCTTAAAATTCATGCTATTTCAGTTTAGGTGGGTAAAGGGTAAGAAACAAAATATTGACTCCTTTGATACAGAGTCAAAGCCCAGACTACAAGCAAGTTTGCTTTATCACTGTCCATACAGTCTTGAGTTTGGTGCTGTGCTGCTGCTAAAATATTACGTCTTACCATTGGAAAATTGATTTTGCTATAAGAAGTTTTATGACGCCACTTAATCTTGCCCAACCTACATAAAAAAACACAGAAAGCAATTACAGACACCCTTTATGTGTTAAGTTTGATCACTATATTAAAAAGAGAACAGTGTGATGTAATTTCAATATAATAGCAAAGGAAATAAGAAAAAAAAAAACATGGCAATATGCTGCCCTCCTGGTTCCCAGCTTAAATGCACAATCTTGGTTCAGTTCAAGTTAGCAGCATGATCCATCTCCCACATGGAGGGCTGTGTCCTGCAGCTCCAGCATCGACCTCCTTTTCCACTGTTACAATTCAAGCCGGCTCCTGCGGGGCAGCAAGATTCTGTGATTACAGTTAAAAGAATACTTTGGGTCTGAGAGCCTGCCTCTTTGAATAGATAACCCTTTCTAGTTCAACAATCACTAGCACGAAACAGCCCTTTCTGCCTGGTCTCTTCCAGTGCTGCAATTGAAAAACATCCTAATTAGATGACCCCCACATACAGATATGCCATTAACTGGCTTTCAGAGCACTCTAGTCAATGCCTAAATCTTAGCTAGATGATGAGAAGTACTTTATTTAGTGAGGAGGTAAACAGATGAACAAAGTAGTCTTTTAGAACACCTTTTAAACAGTGTGGGATTAGTACTAGCAAAATCAGTGTGTGATTATCTTTTTCACACTTTCAGAGATGACAGTCAAATATCACTTTTTTCTAACTGTATTAAAGCACACTCGGGCAAGATCAAGAGTAACCCTGACCTCCACACCAACAGCACCAGAAAACACTTCATACTGCTTTCCATGCCTAGTCCATTTGAACTGGCCCGCAGGACAGGCTTTTAAGCTTGTGCTTAAACAACCCAGTTTTACCCAAACATTGCAATATATGCTATGTAGGGTTATATAAATATTCCACAACTCCTGTAGTTCTTAGCTATAATAAGCGGGTTTAAAATAGCGTCACTGTATCAAAATATTCACTACTTCCTATTGATCCAACTCAGACCCGACATTTCAGGGCAACAGCAGACTTTTCTCTCTCATTGTTTATGAATGAAGCTTCAAAACTTTAAAATAGGTTTTTAAAAAAGCACTGTAGAAAATTGGAAGACTCACAGAAACCTAAAACCACTTAATTGCTCACAAGGCTTCAAGTACATGTAAATGACCTGGAGGGCTGAAGCCTGAATTGCCACAATCTGCAGCCAACTCTGTTTCCAGCCACAGACCTATACCAGGACTAACACTTGGCATTTGCTTCCCGTATAATAGGTTTAATAGTAGCAAGCCTTGAAAACAGGGGGGAGCATTCTGGAAGCGGTGACAGATCTTAAACACGGCAGGTGTACTGTAATACCGCTTAAGGGAGAAAAAAAATCCAAGTTTAGTAACTAATTACTGCAGGACAGGCAGGTTATTTTCCAAGACAAATGCCTAATCAAAGACACATCTGGCCCTTTCGCATCCCATCGTCGCTCCGGAAAGTTCAACTCATCCAGCAAACATCTTCCTGACCAGGCACATCCCTCATCCCACCTCGCCGTGCTTCCTGGCGTTTCCTCCTCTCACACCAAAGGCTCCAAGGCACCAACGCAGCCCGACAGCTGCTCAGGGAGTTCGCTGGCACCGTGACCCTGAGGAGCGCCGTGAGACCCTCCGCTCACACAGCCAGCCAGGGGCACTCCTGGCCCCCTCCCTCACTCCCGCACACGCGGCCCCGCACGCGTGGCCAGCTCCGGCCCCCGCGGGATTCCAGCCGGGACGGGACGGGACGGAGCCCCCCAGACACCCGTCCCCGGGGCACACGGTCTCTGGCCACAGAGCAGAGAGGCTGAGAAACGCTGTCAAAGTCAATCCCAGCTCACTTTTTGGATGGTTTCATTCCAATGAAGCATGAATCACCCCAGGACGGTTAATAAGTTCAGCCAGGCGTGCTGTTCTCCCTAATAATACACTATAATTATGCGTCTGTTTTAAATGCGATCAGATTAAGTCACCGGAAAAGGCACAAATCGGAATTTCCCCCGACTAAGAACAGCGCCTTTCCGCAGCTCCGGCGGGCAGGTTCGGCCAGGAGAGGGGCAGGTGGGCAGCCCAGGCCAGCCCAGCGTCGCTCCCGGCCGGCGGGGCTCCGCGTCCAGCGCAGCCCAGCAGCGGACGGCAACTTTCGGTGGGCGCTCGGTCTCGGCGGAGCGGGGGAACGGGATGGAAGGCGGCCAGGCACCCTGCTGACACCGCGCATGAGGGATCAGCCCGGGACATGCCAACTTGGAACGGCGGGTCCCCTCCCGCTGCGAGGGGCTGGACAGGACCGAGCCCGAGCTGTCAAAGCCCCGGGAGCGGAGGGTGCCGCCGCGGCCACCCGGAGCTCCGGAGCCACCGGGACGCTCCGGCGCCGCCCCGGGCACCGGGAGGGGGGCGGCCGAAGCTTCGCTCCCGACAGGTGAGCAATCCCCGCCCGCACAGCNCCCGCGCCCCGCCCCGCCCCGCCCCGCGCGCCGGCGGCTGAGGCGGCCCCGCGCCCGCTCCGGTACCGGGGGCACGGGCTGGGTGCTGGGCCCGGCCGTGTTCCGCTGCCAGCTGCGGGCTGGCAGGGTCTGTTTTCCTTCCCTTTTCCTCCGTCTCCCATTTTCCTTTGCCATTCTGTTTTCTCTTTGATTTTTTTCTTTTTTTTTTCCCCTTTTTCTCTGTTGCCCTTTTCTCTTCTTCCTTTCCCCGTCTTTATTTTCCTTGTTTTCCTGTTTACCATTTTCCCCCTTTTTTCCTTTTTACTCAGCCCTGCTGAATAGGTCAGATCAGTAGGAAAGCGAAGGGCTATGCCTATATTGGGGATGGGATGCCAGAGCTGGGGGCTTCGCTCCCCACTTGCCCACCACCTGCTATTTCTCCCTCTATGAGTGTGAGCACCCATAGGGAGCTCTTAGCTTAGCTTACAGTTAAGCAAAATCACTGAAACTGACAGAGAGGGTCGGAAACAAACACATCCCAAGGCAAGGAGTGCTGCAAGCTGGTGCTCCCTTAGCATAGCCCCACAACTGCTGCCCATGAGAGGAGGGGTGGGCACAGCCAGAGATGTGCACTTTGAGTAGAACAGATAAATGGACTGGAAAGGAAAGCCATCTGCGGAAAATAATGCACTGAAACAGTCTTTCAGAATTCATGGGATATAGAGGCATGAAGTTATGGAAGGGATTTGGGTCCATCAAGCTGATTATTTGGTTTTATAGAGAGTTTTTAAACTGTTGCCTCCTTTCGCTGCTAGCCAGCTCTTTTATGTAACTGTTTCCTCATAATTTCCATCAAGTGGCACATCATGCTCCCAGAAGAATGGGAGTCTGTTTATCAAGCTGTGTCTAATAAATTGGGGAGCTTTTAACAAGTTTTCTTTCTCCCCTATGTGATTATTTAAGGCTGTTCTTTGCAACCTCAAAATATACGAAGTGCTTTAAGACCTCTTTTCAAGCAATGCTTAAAGTGCTCCTGGGAAGTCTGCCCCAAGTGTCACAAACATCTCAGCTGCTTCTACTTAGATTCAGGGAGTGTGTTATCACCATCAGTGGCATCTAATTGCAGACATGGGGGGAGGGTGCATTTTTTTCAGAATATTACGGCTTTGAGGGGCCTTATTGAACCTGTTAGCAGATCACATTGATCTGGCATTAAACTTTTCAGCCTGAAGCACTGAACATAGTAACCTAGATTTTAAAGAGTTGGTATTCTTTGCCAGAAGACCTGTGACCCTTCCTTTCAAACACCAATTCTCAATATGCTTCTGGACCTACTGCCAAGATCCCAGTCATCACGACTTAGTTCTTCTTGCTGCAGTGGAATTGCTGAATTCATGCACTAGGTTGTACAGCTCCTTCTTTGGAGCATCCTAATAAACTCTGCATAAAAAGTAGTATAATTGCTGCTGAGTCATAGTGGCAGAAGCCTCCATCAAAAGCACATGTATTTTTTCTTCAAAGAGGTAGGACTACTGACTGCAGTAGATGAGGTTTGGCAGAAAAGCTTTAGAAACAAAATAGATGCTCCATGAAAAAAGTTTAACAAAACCAGGCACTGTCTAATAAAAGCAAATGTCAAGAAAGGGTGGGATGAAATGTGTAGACTGTGTAGAGAGTGCCTGTTCCCCAGGACATCCAAGTGCTCCAGGGTGACTGGAACCAGCCTGTCCAAGCAGATTTAGCTACACTACAAGAATCCACAGTCTGTATCTTGCAGAGACATTTCTCTATAAACAAAGGACAAGTTTCCTCCCAATGGCAAGAGCTGTCTTCGGTGGAGATAACCTGCTTTGTAGAAAGATATAGATGGTAACATGTGCATGCACCACCCCACCTGTCAGCTCTGGGACTCCACAAGCCATGCCATGCCAGGGACAGCAGCCAGAAAGAGTGCAGAAACCTGGAGACAAATTAAACATAAAAATTATTGACCCTGTTAAACAACACCACAAAAGAAAACAAGAGGGTAGAAATCAAATCATGATAAAAGAATCCCTTCTCTTCTCAGGGTTAGTTAAAAGTATTAAATGCATGTAGTTATGAAAAACATTATATTTTACTATATCATTGAGAGATATCAGACAACATTCTGACTCACAGCAGATTTATGTGATGTACAGAAACCACAAGGTGTCAGAAGAGCTAATTTAAAAGTTCAGATCTGTCACTAAGCAGACATTTCAAAAACAGTCTTTACCTCCAGAAAGTCACAGGCTGTGGTGCCAGGGAAGAGGGAAGAGGTGTAAGGTTGTAATAACACATAATAATAGCAACGATAATTGTGAAGATGACTAGAGTTATGTAGTCTATCATCTGATCTACTATGTAGAGCTTAGTAGACAAATTCACTTTGTTTTGCTTTATTGCAAATATGACAATCACAATTATCTGTTTTAATACCAGCTGAGAAATTTCTTCATTAAAGACATTATGGACTCAGAGCCACTGTGTTACAAGATATTTCACCTAAACGGTGCCTGAAAGAGTAAGCTGTGGCACAGCATGTAGAAATACATGTCTGTCACAGTGACAGATTTGTTAACCGGTCACTGACTATGAGACCTTAAATGTCAGGGTAATGCATGTGGTACAGATCCCTCAACAGATTAGATTAGACACTTCAATTTTTATACACTGGGTTCATTTGCTGGAGCTTGTAAAAAATATTTGTGCCAACTTCCTTAAAGCATCTGAGAAGAGAAAGGCTAACCCCTTGAAAGCTGCTGGGGTTTTGATTAGAATGAGATAACTGGATAGTAAATGTTACTACAGTAATAACTAAGTGGGATTTTTAATTTTTTTTGCCAGTTCTTATGCTCAGATACTATCAAAGAAATGTCATAACATACTGTGCCTAATTTTGAGCAATCCAAATGACACCCAAAGATGTAGCTTAATGAACCTCAGAAATGTAAACTTTGGTGCATTTCAAAACATCCACACAGTCAAAAATAAAGTGATGTTATCTAAGAAAAGAAAAAGTGATTTTACTTGATCAAAAGTGGAGAAAGAGGAGTAGAGGAGAATGCTTTAGCCAAGCAATGCTTTCACAATTCCTCACTGATCTATAGAGGTAAAGTTGTTGGATTCTGTGGAGTAGGATCCAAGCTGTTGTTTTCCTTTCATGCTAACAAGATCATGTTAATCTTCAAAGACACCAGTATTTTTGCTTTCTCTGAGAAATTGTTTTTTTTTTTTCTTTTTGCTAGTGTTATGATAATAATAATATCAGCAATGACAGCCAAAGTAAAAATTAGTTGCAACTCCAAAACTGTAAAATTTCATGGAAATCTGTATGAAATATGACAATAAAACCAAAACAGATGCAGGAAAAAGAAGCACACACAGGACTTCCATCAGTACTTGGAAGAGATTTTAACTGAACACATTTCCAAAGGATGTACACTTCTACGAGGCACCAGTTCCTACTTTAGATCAGTCAGTGGAGCTAGAGTATTGCTGCAGAGCTGGAGAGAGAGGGAGAGAGAAAGGGAGAGAAGGAGAGAGAAAACCAATGTTTTTTTAGCTTGACCTAATCTAATTATGCAGACTCTCTCTACAGAGAAAAAAAGATAGTTCAAGGGAAGTTTCTTGTATGCACAACACATGCAGGAGCATTTGTGTGAGCATAATAGGTGAGCATATCTCACTGGCAGAGAAAAAGGTAATTTTTAGTTTCTTCTGAATTTTCAAGGATTATTTTCTTATTATTACTCTACTCTAGACTAATCCTAATCTGCTTTGCATATTTATCTCCCATGTCCTTTGAGATAACTCAAAGAGAGATCAAAAAGACTTTTTAATCCTTCTTGTTCAGAGTAAGTTGACAGTATAAACTTACTAAATGCAGATATGTATATTTGTCATCTCCCAGAACATGATCCTCTTACTGGTTTTCTCATGCTTTTTAAATATAGCAATATGCCATTTTTGGTTTTTTTGGATTTTGGAGTTTTTTTGGTTTGGTTTGGTTTTGTTAGGTTGGGCTTTTTTGTAGTTCTTTTTTATCAAAACAGCTCAAAGAAATACAGATTCTTAAAAGATGGCTTTGGAAGTAAATTAGAGTTAACCTCATTTTATATAGATAGAAATCAAGGCAACCAGCATTTGTGTCAGTTTATCCAAATCATATGAGAACTCTACAGCAGAAGAGGAATCTATTCAAAGTCCCAGCCGTGACTCCAACTCATTCATTTGCTTTCATCATGAGATCATCCTTCCATTCACAGTAACTGATATTTCCTTAGACAAAACACAATGGAATTATCTCAGGGATTAATTTGGCCTAGGACACTAATTCTGAGAAAAGTCCTACTTGACAGATGGATGCCTGCAACATAACCAAGAGGTCTGTGGTGCACAGCCTGCATTTTGTGCAGGTGGAGGATAGGGAGTATGAGTTGTGTATCATATCCTGCCTCTCATCGTTTCTTGGCAGCTGTATTGCCCAGTAGATGGAAAAGTTTCATCAGCAGCTGAAAATCTGTTTCTTGTCATCTTCCTTCCGATAGAAAGAAGCAAATCATTGTGCTGTCCATAAGTCCTCTACTTTTCAGGCTATTGACACTTCCCCTGTGATGCACATGTTGAAAGACAGTTTTTACTCTAGCTCTGACTACTTCTACTTTATTTGTCCTTCAANGAAGAGATTTTAACTGAACACATTTCCAAAGGATGTACACTTCTACGAGGCACCAGTTCCTACTTTAGATCAGTCAGTGGAGCTAGAGTATTGCTGCAGAGCTGGAGAGAGAGGGAGAGAGAAAGGGAGAGAAGGAGAGAGAAAACCAATGTTTTTTTAGCTTGACCTAATCTAATTATGCAGACTCTCTCTACAGAGAAAAAAAGATAGTTCAAGGGAAGTTTCTTGTATGCACAACACATGCAGGAGCATTTGTGTGAGCATAATAGGTGAGCATATCTCACTGGCAGAGAAAAAGGTAATTTTTAGTTTCTTCTGAATTTTCAAGGATTATTTTCTTATTATTACTCTACTCTAGACTAATCCTAATCTGCTTTGCATATTTATCTCCCATGTCCTTTGAGATAACTCAAAGAGAGATCAAAAAGACTTTTTAATCCTTCTTGTTCAGAGTAAGTTGACAGTATAAACTTACTAAATGCAGATATGTATATTTGTCATCTCCCAGAACATGATCCTCTTACTGGTTTTCTCATGCTTTTTAAATATAGCAATATGCCATTTTTGGTTTTTTTGGATTTTGGAGTTTTTTTGGTTTGGTTTGGTTTTGTTAGGTTGGGCTTTTTTGTAGTTCTTTTTTATCAAAACAGCTCAAAGAAATACAGATTCTTAAAAGATGGCTTTGGAAGTAAATTAGAGTTAACCTCATTTTATATAGATAGAAATCAAGGCAACCAGCATTTGTGTCAGTTTATCCAAATCATATGAGAACTCTACAGCAGAAGAGGAATCTATTCAAAGTCCCAGCCGTGACTCCAA
>VYZR01053924.1:0-10089 GCA_013400675.1 Oxylabes madagascariensis | reverse complement strand
CTCAGCCTGCCCAAGGCATCAGGTCCTTGGCAGGGTCGGGAGGTCCTGGCTGGAATTCCAAGAGAAACTGTGGCTGCCCCTGGATCCTGGAAGTATCCAAGGCCAGGCTGGAGCAACCTGAGACAGTGGAAGGAGTCCCTGCCCATGGAAGGAGATGATTTTTTACCCTGTGGTATCTCCTAAAATATGATTTTCTTTTGAATAAACCAATGTACATCTCTATTTACAATTGTGAGAGCTCCTCAGTAAGGTGGAATCCATTATGTTGTGTCCTTTTCTGTACTGTAAATCCAGTATATTCCATTGAAACAAAAAATCTGGATGGAAACAACAATTTTCAAGAGAAAATCACCGTCTTTTAATCAATTTTGGAAATTTTTTTGCCTCCCTTCCTCTTTTTTTTTTTTTTTTTTTTTTTCCTCATAGCTTTCTAATTTGAATGGTTTAAATATATCCCAAAATGGGGTTTTAATATTCCTGGCCATCTTTCCATGTCCAAACTGCTTCCAGAAACAGATTTGACTGTGTAAGGCACAACAGATTCCTGTTCCGCTTGTCACTAAAAAATGGATCATTGATATAGCAAAAGAAAATTACTAAAATATTTTTTAAAAACCCCCTGCCTTTTCTTCTGCTGAATTCTTTTTCAATGCTTCCTTGCCTATTTTCCATGCCTTCCAGGAGCCTATCTCTCTCTAGTGATTACAGGTGAATTATAGGCCAATATCCTATGGAATATAATAAAATTTTGATAAAGTTAGACAAGATAAAGCTCCCTCTTCGTGTCTTTAGACCTCCACGTCTGAACTTTCAGTCGTAATGCCAGACTGGGAAGGATGACTGCTGTTGGCTTTTTGCTTTGTGAACATGATAAGCAGAATTATTAATGAAGGCAGTATCTCTGTTATTAAATATCTGTATCCTCCTTTCATCTGGGAATTATTCTTACTCAGTTCTTTTTCATCTCCTCTGGAACCTCCAGATGGGTTTGGCACGAGGCAAATTCTTTTTTTTTTTTTTTTTTACCTGATTTATCTTATCTTTTCCCAGGGAATTTTACCCAAATCTGCTGAGTCTGCAGCAGGAGGAATTCAGATGCCAGCTCACCTGTAGTGTGCCTTTGTCTCCAAAGTGCTTTAATCCTAGGAATTACCTTTCCCTGGGAGGCAATTCCTTTGCATCCCTAGAAATAACTCAGTGTCAGGAATCCAAACTAAAATAGTGTCAACAAAGGCAAGTTCAGCTGGAAAATTATGATCCACTTGAGCAACTCTCAACACTGATTAGTGCATATTTATGAGCGAGGTTTGCAGGAATTATTGCCGGACAAAAGCTCCGTTTGCCTGGGTGGAAAAGGCCTTGGAATATCCCAGGCAGATGCATCATTTTTATGACTTTGTGGGGGATCTCTTTTTACAGAGCTTTGCAGTAATTTAGCCCGTTTATTCCACAGCCTCCATTTCACCTTGTAAATCTGGTTGTAAATATGGAAGCGGCCACACACAGCAAAATCTAAAAGAAGCAAAGGAACAGCTGAAATTCAGCATTTAAGGGTTTACACAAGATGGATTGCCTTCATATTCCAAAGGAAAAATGAGCTGTTGTCTGGTTTTGCTGGGATTTTGAGGGAATTTACAATTTAAGTACTAGACTGAGGCACTACGGCAGAAAAAAATCCAAACTGGGGATGCTTAAAATTACTTCTAAATTTAGATCGTAGTTGTGACCTGAAGAAGGATCAGATTTAAGTTAAAAATCTCTAGAATTTTCAATGAAACTTTGCAAATCATCTAGAGAGAAAAGACAAAATTGCGATGAGTTTAAAAGTACTTTTTTGGGGGGTAACAACAGAAAGTTTTTCATTTGAATTTTGAAATGATTGGTGAGTAGAGGAAATAGGGAGGCAAAAGTGGGCTCTAATTAGAAGTTATCTGTTTTGTTAGTGAAAGATTTTTTTGCATATCCTTAGGGATTAAGGAAACCCTTAATCCGCTGTTATTTTGGAATTCCCTGGGAGAGAAACCTGTGGAAGGGAGTGGAAGATGAACCTCGATCTAAAGCTCCCTGGGCACATTAATGGAAAGCAAAATCCCTGGAGTTTCCATCCTCATCAACATTTTTTTGTCATCCTTTTCATTGAGTCCAGGCATCATCATCTAAAAATTGGATTCTGCTCTCAGTTATATTAAAATTAAATATTTAATTTAAAATAAAGCCACTGAGCTGCTCTTTTAAAGAATATTAATATAAGATGGAGATGCCAAATCACTCACAAACGGGGTTACGTTTTCTATATTTTGGCAGAATTAAAGTGGCCAATTCGTATTTTATTTATTTTGATTTTCAGCTGATTATTTGACTCTTTTCTACACCAAAATCCTCAGTGTTATCTAGTGCCTGAATGGCAATTCAAGAGGTGTTCAAGTATCTTGGAGCATTTATGCCTTGACTTCTTTTTTCCTAAAGGACAAGACTTTATCCACTTACCAGTCACTTTGGACAGAACTTGGAAATTTCAGAGGGATGGGATCATTTTGCTGCAATTCCCAATTTCTTCCATGTATGGTTTTTCTCCGTAACTTTGTCATCAGATTCTTCAGCCTTGCAAAGCCAAGAGGTGAACAAGGGGTAGGGAGGAAAAAAATTGACTCACAAAAAGAAAATATCAACCACACTGCTTAAAAGTTTCCCAAATGAAAGTCATCAGTGTTTTGGAGTTTTTTTGTAAGTTTGGGTGATTTTTTTACATGTCCTATTTTTTTTTTAACTTTTTTGTTCAAACCCATTTTCTCATCATTAATTATAAATTAATATAATGGGGACCATGGAATAAAAATACTCTTGAGAGTCTCTTCTTTACTGTAAATCATGAGGTTGCTACCCTCTATTTGCAATATGAGTCCAAGTTTTCCTGAATTTCAGTAGGAGCAAGGGACCAAAGGCTGGTTGATGGTCACATAGATTTAAGATTTCAGATTTGCACGTGCCCAGTTGGACCCAGTGCCCTCTGTGCCCTCTGTGGCTCCTAAATTTGGGAAAACGTCCAGGAACAGAAAGCTGCACACCCTGATTGCTCCTGTTTTCAATGTATTTCTTGATTTCCCTTGTATAACGTAGGAATTTTGAGTGGTTAAGTAGGAATCAGCTTTTACAAATCCAGGTGGAGAGGCCTAAATCCTGAGTTAGCCAACCCAGCCTCTCCTTAAAATTCATGAGGAAAACCAGATAAAAATTCACTGAACTACTTTTAAGAGAAATTCTTCCTGAGGGGAATAAAAAACCGTGGGAAAGCATCTTAAAATTAGAATTTCCAGGACAGGAGGAGAATGTGCAGGAGGATTCTTCCCTGTTTTCCAAGGGGAAACTGGGAATTTCACCAGCCAGGTGTTTCACTGGCTTTAAAAGAAGTGGGCAAAGTACCACAGCGCCTTTTAACATGCCCTGACTTGGCTGTTCCAAGTGTCCAACTTTCCTTATAAGAAGCACAAAGAAAGCCATAAAACTACCTGGAGTGGAGATAATGCTCGGCGGGAAAAAAAAAAAAAAAAGAATTATGGCCTATCGTAAAATGTTGCACATTTTATGGCCTTCCCAAACAGCTCCACAGCTCTGGGGGTTTGCTTTTCATCCTTCTCTTCCCGTGGAATCCAGGAGGAAAAAGGTCGAAGCAGAGATGGGAAAAGTCTTCCCTGGAAGAGCTGTTGTCCCTCGGCTGTTCCAACCTTGGGATTCTCCTTCCAAGGGTGAAACACCCAAACCAGCAAAACTGCTGAGTGAGCTTTGTTCTGCTTGCCATTTATACTGCACCTTTTATCACAATTAATCAATTTCTTGATAAGCGAGAAGAGGGAACTTTTACCTCGCCGCGAATTTCGGGCCGAAAAGGGCTTTGATATTTTTTTTCCTATCATTTACAAAAGCTTTGGAAAGGGAAAGGCTCTCAAATGCCCAAAGAACCCCAGAAGCTCCACTCTGATAATAAATTCAGAGAGCAAGGTGTGACTTTTTCTTTTCCTTTCCACTTCTGGAGGAGGTTTTCANGTTTTTCCGTGAGTGTCCCAGCACCACCAGCCCTCACTCAGTTTTCCCTTCATCTGCTCTGTTCCTGGCCTGATTTTACAATCACAGGGGTCAAACCCGGGAAGAAAAAAGGAAAATTCAGTCTTCTATGGGGATTTTGGGGAGATGTCTGAGAACAGAATGGAGAAGTACCCCGCTCACTGGACCATCAGATGGACAGGGCGTCGATCCCTTCTGTTGAATACACAGAACTCTGGATTCTGACCTCAAAGACCATCTCATTCCACCCCTTCCATGAGCAGGGACACCTTCCACTGTCCCAGGCTGCTTCAAGCCCCATCCAACTTGGCCTTGGACAATTCCAGGGACTCAGGGGCAGCCACAGCTTCTCTGGAAATCCATTCCAGGGCCTCAGCAGCCTCAGAGGGAACAATCCCTTCCCAGTATCCCATCCATCCCTGCCCTCTGGCAGTGGAAGCCATTCCCTGTGTCCTGTCCCTCCATGCCTTGTCCCCAGCCCCTCTTCAGCTTTCCTGGAGCCCCTTGCTGGACTTGCTCCAGCAGCTCCACATCCCTCTGATTTTGGAATCCCTGGATGAGCTCTGCTGGTGGTAGAGCAGAGCAGAGAATTCCATCCCGGTGGCTCACGCTGGTTTTGATCCATCCTGTGACTCCTGAGTCACACCTGAAGTGTTTGGGATGGTTTTGCCATGACCACAGCTGAGTCTTGGGGCTTGTGGAGAGCTCCAAACTCCACTGGGCTTTAAAGCATCCCTGGAACGTGGAAGCCACTGGACATTGGCTCCAGAAGCTTCTTTGGCCAGGCCGTCTGCAGCACTTCATGGAAACGATCGCTTGACTTTGCCAAAGGATCATAAATCCCGATTGCTTTATGGCACTTTGTTGAAAGGGAATTGCACTGCAAAAGCTGGGTGAGGTAAAGCTGGAGTCGAGTGCTAAATCAGTTTGATGTTTGTGGTCTTCTGAACTTTCTTATCTTAAACGTCTTTTGAGTCACTCTTATCTCTCTCACCCTCATTAACCTCCCCTCAATAATCAAAACACAGCAGGAGTGGAAAGGGCACTGGAATAAAGCTGGTTTAAAGTGAAACTTTGCTTTCGCCCAGCCAGGAGCCCAGATTAAGCTTAGTCTCTGCAAACCTTGGTCTTGAGCCTTGGTAGGCTTTGCTCCTACACTTCGCCCTGTGTTATTAACTCTGGAGAACCATCCAAGCTCTAAAAACTGGGATATAAATTCAGCCGAAGTCTTTGGGGGAATGGATCCTCTGGTGGAAAAACTTCCTGTGGACACCTAGACAGAAATAGATAATCCTGGAATTACGTGGAGGTGTCTTTCTCCACTAACACAAGACCTGTGTAAGTCAGGACTAAAATACAGCTGCCAACCTCTGCTGGGACATAAACCAGGCATGGATTTGGGATGTGCTCAGAGTGAAGTCCAGATTAAGCCTGGATTTAAGGAATGAGCCTCTTCTGATGGTGGTTTTGGAGGAGTAAAATGACCCGGTGGCTGAAACCTGGGAATGTTGGACCATCTCAAGTAGGAATTCTACATGGGAGATTAGGAATTTGCCGTAAAAATAACACCACCAAGGTGATATAATATATTTGAGTGGAGTGTAAGGGATTGGGGAGCCTAAATGGCTGGTATTGGTCAATAGTCATGGAAATACCTTGGAGTTGGATGAGTCTTTCTCAGAGCGGTGAAGATATTTTATATCGGGGCAGAAATATGGACAATTTCTCTCTGAGATGCCTTAGACACAAGGTTCAAATAACAATATTTGTGTCACACAAGCTTAAAAATTGGGTCTGAGGGAAAAATAATGGGATCAAACCTGAATGATGCTGGGGACAAGCGATTTGAAAGGCAGATCATTCTCAGATATCTTTTAATGCCAAGTCTTGGTTGATAATTACCCTTCTCTTACCTAAGGACAATAAATTATGATTTTTTTCTTCAATAAACAAACAAACCGAGCTTCATTTCCGTGAAAAAGTGTTGCCAGCTTCAAAAGAAAGGGAAAAAAACAAAAAAACTTAACCCTTCAGCCTAAAAGAGTCAATTTTCATCTCAGGATTCCTGGAAAGTTCAGTTAATATTTATTTAATTTATTCAGGTCAAGAACCTCGAGTCCTTTAGTAGGACTGGACTTACAAAATCCACATGTTCATTCTCATTATTCCACAGTTTCTGAAAAAAAAACCTTGGTTTTCCCACTCAGCTGCAGCTGATGTGAAACTCTTCCACATTTTGCTACCTTCAGTTAGAATAAAACAGATTTTCCTCCTTATTCCCTACTACAACATCTGGCCACAATTAGTCCGGCATCTCACATTTTTGGAGGAGACGTCAGCAATAATTTGGATTTCTCCCTTCTCCTCCTTTTTCTGGGCAATCTGTGGGCCACACTTCCACGGGGACATAAAGCAGAGTGTGAGATGGTCATTCCTGTCTGCGTCAGTCCTTCCCAAAACGGATTGCTCTCAGCACAACCTGATGGCTCACGTAGCAAAATCCATTTTTTCCTCCCATGTCATTGCCTGCATTTGTCACCACCTCATCCTTTAAGCTCTAAGCACCGTCCAGGGAGTTGCATAACTCCTGTGCAAAATTCAAATACAAATCAATGCAGAACTCAGGCCTTAAGGAGAAGCCAAATTATCCTCTGCTAAATCATTCTTTATTTTCTTTCTTTTTTTTTTTTCAAATTTTTTTTTTTTTACGAAGACAACTCTAATTTTTCATTTTTATGGCCTTTTTAACATGAACTCCTTGTAAGCACATAACCTGCTGCATGATGGAATACACAGAAAAACAAAACCCCCCAAACAGGCTTGATATGAAAAACAGGGCTAAATTTTAGCTTTGCAACGGAGAAAAAAATTAAAGAATGAAACTGCTACCAGAAGGCTTTTTATTTTAGTGCCTCTCCCTGCTCCGTATTTGCATTTTAGGTGTATTTTAGTGCCTCTCCCAGCTCTGTATTTGCATTTTTAGTGGACAGCCCATGGATTTTTTGGTGCAGGAGTAAACCCCTCTCCAAATGGTACCACTCTGGTGAAGGAGGCTGTGGCGTGAGCAGTGAAATTTTCAAAAAAGCCCCTGAAACTCGATGCTCTCCTGTGCTGGGTGTGGTGTGAGTGCCATGAATCACCGGCAGCAGCCTGAGCCCAGACTGGAGTGTCCAGGCTGCTCTGGCTTGGATGGGAAGGGGGAATTTCACAGGGATGGGGAAAAGTGGTCAGCCTCACCAGGATGGGCTTAAAAACCCTAAATGAACAGATCAGCTTTAGGTGCTTCAGAACTTCCAAACTCATCTGGTCTCCACCTGCCGTCCGCTGCAGAAGGATTTTGACTTCCCAAGCGGCCTGAGTTGGACCTGCCAGCCATGTGTGAATTCCCAGACATCCCCCATGGCATGGGATGTCTGTGTTTAGGGAGCTGGATCGTGTCCTCCTTCACGGACTGGGAGGGAAACTGGTACCTCCAGGGGCTGATCCACTCAAAGTGCTCCAGACAGCAGTGATGGATGGCTGCTCTCTGCTGCGCAAGAGGGCAAACCCAGACACTTTAATTGGGAGCTTCAGGCTGGATGAGTTGCCTGGATGGATCTCAGGTCTCCAGAGGCTGTTTGGGATCCCCCTGGGTGTCTGGAACATCTGGACACAGAGCCCACAGGAGCAGCTCCAGGTGAGCAGGGTGCGCTCAGGCTCAGGACATTCCTTTCCAATGAAGTTCTGCTCCCTAAATAAAGGAGCTGCCACTTCCAGCAGCTCGGGTCATCCCAATGCCCCTCCAAAGGACAAAATTCTCCCAAAATCCCTGCAGGGAGTCTCCAGGAGGCTGACGCCGCTGCTGTAACCTGATGCCACTCGCGTCTTTAGCATCAGCTTTCCCTAAACATCAGCTCCTAAGCCCACATCCACATTTCCTTGGCAGTTCATCACCCCTCTGTGGCAATTCCAAGGATTCACAGCACCCCACGGGAGTGACACACTCCCTGAGGTGATGGGACGAGGTTGTTTGTGGAAAGGAGACAGGAAACAATTGTTTTTACACGTTGAGTTGTGCTGGAAAAGAAGGAAGTTTATTTACGTTTTTTACATTTTGCAGAGTTTTAAAGGGATTAGTGGATTGGAGGGTGGAGTTGCCACCCCTCCAACACAGTGGTTAGGCTAACAGTTTGTTAACTTTCTCCTCCTCCATGAAAATACTAAAACAAATTATTGGTTGATATCTAAAGTGTGGGAAAAGTCTTGATACATAAAGAAAACAATTTTCTCAGAAAGGCTGTGCAGGTAACAGTTGTTTTTGCCTCTGATGCCACCAAGACCTCTGTCCCCTAAACCAATTAAAGGAGTTTGATCTACATAAAACAAGAGACCTAAGGAGGCAGCGCAACGTGGAGAACAAGTGCTGATAGAATGATTGTTTTCAGGTTTAGGTGAAGTATTTTGAGGAAAGAACAGTCTTTGGCCGACAACAGAGCTCGGGTTGGGAGTGTGTGGTGTGAAGAGGTTTTGTGATAGTCTGGGTGCTTGGAACCTCACATCCAAGTCGCTGCATTCAGTGAACCATTATTGTGCCTGCTCTTAGAAAATTGTGTTGAGACACTCATAGATAAATCTTTCAGAAATTTTAGAATTTTTTTTAGAAATCTGAGCTCCTGGCAATGGTTTTTATTTTATTTTCTCCCAGAGCTCCAGGAGGGTTTGGACAGGCACAGGGTGGGATCGTTGGGGCTGTGCAGGGCCAGGAGTCGGATCCCATGATCATTTTAGCTCCCTTCCAAATGAGGATATTCCCTGATTCCACAAAATACAGACATTGAGAACCATCCGAGAAGCCCTGGAGCAACTTGCCCCCAGCTGGTGCTGCAGAAGGACCCGAGTGTCCTGCAGGTCCTTGGTCACATCTCCCAGCCTGTGCAGATGTTCTCACCATCCCAAGGGCTTTCAAACAGCACAGAATGACTCTGTGTGGCAATGGAATTGAGCCTTGGATCCTCACCGTGTCCACAGAGAGCCGAGAGGCTGCTGCTCACCTGGACAACCAAATCCAGATGTCTCCATCTGAAAGTTCAACCCACCAGAGTGGGGGATAATAAACTGTGGCCACCTGGAGATGAGGTGCAAACATGGATCCGAGCCCACAGCAGGGATTTGAGCCCCAAAGGCTGTGGCTCTCAAGCAGCTCCTCAGCCCTGGGAATGTTCCTCAGCTGTGCCAGAGAAAACCGAATCCATTTGTCTCCGACAGGAGTGGTTCTTCCCAGAGTTTCTCGGGTGTCAACGCCGCGGAGTTGGTGCCTCGCCGAGCCATAAATCAAGTCAAGTTGTGCAACGAAAGACAGAGCAGATGGATGGAAAGGAGAGCCTTCCCTCCTTCCTTTCCCTGCTCCGTTTCTCCTTTCCCACCTGCCAAACAGTGCTTTCTCCCTGTGTTTTGTAGGGTTTGTATTTCATGGGCCTTACTTTCACTTCCTTTGCTTTTTAGGTCTCATTTGCTTCCTCAGCATCTTTGGAACCCTTGGGAACTGGAGAGCACCAGCCCTGAGCTGGGAGGGATTCAGGACATCAAAACTGTGCAGAGTTCTTGTCCACATCCCAAATGAGGAGCCGCAACTCCCTTGTGCCTCCCAAACCTGCGGATTTTACAGGGGTGATTCCCCATAAAGGAAATCCTGTTCTCTGATAGTTCCTCCTGATTGGGACCATGCTTGGTAAGAACTCGGCAAAAATAAAGGACAAATGGAGAAAATGGTGAGAAACGAATTTGTAAGGGATTCTCAAAGCCTGACAGAAGGCTCACAGAGTCTTGCACATCTGTGTGCAAACCCCGAGATAAGGTGTGCTGGCTTAGAAAGGCCATGGGATAGAGAAGACGTTTTTGAGAGAGAAATTGAGCTGGAAACAAGTTTCAAACGACAGCCTTGCAAACAGACCAGATATTTGGGAGAATTAGAACTGTGAAAGGTGCATTGTAGCAAGACCCTATGAGGTAAAATAATCAGTGATTGAGTTAGAAACATTAGCAGCATTGTGT
>VYZR01053885.1:3773-16816 GCA_013400675.1 Oxylabes madagascariensis | reverse complement strand
GGGGCGGGGGGCGGGGCCCCCGCCGGGAGGGGCGGGGCCGCGGGTGGCCACGCCCCCTCGGTGTGCCCGTCGGCGCGGGGAGGGCCGGGCGCCGCGCATGCGGAGTGCTTGGGGTGTCCGGGGCTTTCCCCGCCCGGGGCCGGCGGGCCGGAGGGGAGAGGCCGCCCCGGAGAGCATCCCTGGGGGCGGGCAGCGGACACCCCCCAAAAGAATCCACGCGTCTTTTCCTGGCCGCTCGGGACTCCGCTTCTCGGTGCCCCCGGCCCGAGCTGTCCGACCGTGTTCTTCGCTCCTGTCAGTCAGGGTGAACTTGCTCGCCTTGTTTGTGCTTCGGCGGGTCGGTTTTGACTTACCCCTGTGGTATGTGGAAGCGCCGACTCCAATAAACCATTAACTCTTCCCGTGCTGGCATCAGGCTAGGCTTTGCCCGGGACCACTCCACCGCCCTTTTGAGGAAAAGCCGGAACCGGGCTTCCCGAGGTCGATGCGCGCCGGGGGTCGCAGCCCCGCCGGGAGCGGCACCGAGCCCCCGCCGGACGCGCCTCAGGGCCCGGCGCACGGCTGGGACACCGCGCGGGGTCGCGGGGGGAGTGATGTCCGCTCGCCTCAGGGATTCCTTTGTCACGCCGCCCGCTGCCTTCTCGTCCGGGTTCCTCCCCGCGGAGCCCGTTCCATCCTCCGGCCGGTGTCGGTCCCCCGCTCCGGCCGCGCTCCAGCCGCTGGGCTTCGCACCTTCCCTGCCGCCGCACCGCGCCTCTGCCCGCCCGCCACCGGCACCGGCACCCGCAGCTGCTTCGCTGGCGGGATGTTTGGAGAGAATCCGAGCGCCGGCCTTCCACCGGAGGGTGGTTCCCGGCGCTTTCCCCGACGGTGAGACCGCCCGGGTCCCGCGGCAGCCTGTCACGGCCGGAGTGCCCTGTAAAATACCGAGCAGCTCCCCTGTAAGCTGCGTCTTCTCCCGTTTCGTGTTTTACGACGCATATGCTACTACTTAAACGTAATTCTCTCAATCTCCGAAGCCACCTTGCCAACGCTTGACCTCCTACAATCGAGTTAGCCGTGAAAAAAGTACCCGTCGGTTGTCAAAAGGGAGAGATTAAGATATCCACCGGAGCTGGCTGGTGTACGGGGTTGGCGGGGAAATGGGGTTTCTCGAAAGTGGGTCCCCACCCAGAGGGGCTAATCCCGGCGCAGGTAACTACCCTGGAGATCAAGTTATCTATCACCCCATCGGCCAGCGCATTCCCCTTTTGGGATGAATAGACAATTTTCAACTGCGTAACCCTCCCCCTCCCCTCCGTTTGTCTAGGGAAACTCTCCTGTATCTCTCGATCACATATAGCGTTATTGTGTTTGACTTGTTTAAGGACTCATCCCCTGTCTCTCTCCGCGCAGGTCGGATGCCGGTTTGATCGACTTCGCACCGTGTCGGCGGGATTGCGCCCGGATTAAGTCCACTCAGGGGAAGGCAAGAGCATGGTTCATACATTCCCGGCCGCAACCATGAGCAGGGTGAGAATCGGTAACATCTACTGGAGTGTGATCGGGCGGAGAGCGAGGGCGGGGAGGGACAAGCAGCAGCGACTCACTGATGCCACCAGTGGCACCCCTGGCTCCCGAAGGCCGCCGGCCCCGCTCCCGCCAGCGCCCCTGGAGAGCAGAGTGGGCTCGGTTCCAGCGAGGCTCTTTCCCCGCTCTTCCCTCCCTTGCTGCTTCCCTCACGACCCCACTCCCTCTCGTTGTGACCCCGAACCCGTCGGTGCGAGAGCAGGGTGCGGTGTGGAGGATGGCGATGGCCCCGTGTCGCGATAGAGCCTCGTGAAGCACTCAAGGCGGGCACATGGCTGAACCCCTGTCTGACAGCTCCTACACAGATGAGTGCCCCCACCACGACCCCTGCCCGTGGTCAGTCCGTGGGTCAGTCCGTGGGTGCTGCCGCCGGGCTGCTGCTCTGGCGCTGCGCAAATGGCAAAGCAGGGTGCAGGCAGAGCAGGCACCTGTGCCGCAGAAACCACATGGGGAAGGGCCACAGGTGTGGGCGTGGGGCTCGGGGAGGTTCCTGGGGTCAGTGGTCACCGTCTGTCTGAGAACAGCACAACCGCCAACTCGCAGGTCCCCACAGAGCCCTATACAGGTAAACTGGTCTTAAAAAGAAGCACTTGCATAACTTCCAGCGGAGAAGATGCCTCAATTAATGGACTCTCTTCCAAAAATGTCGCCATTTGCAAACTCATTACGTCATCTGCGCATGTTTCTAAGTTCAGTCCACCAAATAGTGAAAACGGTAATAGAATTTATTGGTCATAAATTATTGTACGCGACTCTTTTACAGGCTGAAATCTACGAATGGCTCAGTACTGGCTCGAGTTTATTTTTCTAGTCGCAAATGAAATACTTTATTCGAAGGTCTCCGTTTCAGTGAGCTTTCCCCCTCCCCTCACCTAAGGTTTGTGGCAACCACTGACTACTAAAACAACCACCCGTGGTTATTTCAGCGATGCTGGTAGTTACAGGGGGCCTGCCTTTCGCTGGTAATCTGCTTTGAAGACAGTTCCAAGTCATGGAAACTCTTATCAGTTCCGCTTGGAGCAAGGTTGGACTCGTGTTAGGAACGACCGGAGGGTCCCAAGTCTGCCCCGGTTTCAGACAGCCCGGGCGCGGGGGGACAGGCCGCTCTCCCCGCGGGGATTCCCGCGGCCGCGGTGCGGCGCGGAGCGGCTGCCTGCACTGCTCTCGCACACACACACACAAATGCAGAGGCACAGACACTCTCTCGGAGAGCCTTCAAATCCCCAAACACAAAAAGGGAAGGCTTTATCGGAGTTTAGTTACTTATCTGGATTTTTGTTAAACCGCTGCTGTGATCTCCGCGTAGTTGTGCGAGTGTGTTAATTGTTCTGATAATGTGTTGTTATCGATACAATAACAATACAGTCGTGTATAATGTGATTTACTTGCTTTTGACCTGTCAATTCCTGACGCATGCAAATTCAAGGGCGCGATCTTTCCTTCTGCTACCGGAGGGAGGTGGAGGGGAGGAGTAATTGTGGGGGGAAACAAAAACCCGAGCAGATGCATTATCACACAGAGGCTAAACAAGGCTTTCCAGACTGCAGTGCTGTACTCCATCAAGCAAGATGAGAGCGCTTTAAAAACTATTAAAGGGCTGTTAAGACTATCTTCTCGATAACCGTGTGTTAATTCTGTCAGCTTGCTTGCAAGTAGATGTAACTACACCTCCCTCCAAATACTGTCCGATTTCTCATATTCCTGCCAAACATCTAATCTCTCATGTTTTTTAAAGCCGAGTTTAAAGTGAGTTTCGAGGAAGCAAGCTCATTTCCTCCTAATTTTTATTTAAGCCTAACAATCAGCGAATCAAAGAGATAAAAAGAAGTTGAAGAACAGTGGTTATCCCAATAGCGATCTCCACCTCGCCGTGCCTCCCGACTGAAAAACTGATTCACGGGCTCGGCATCCTCAGCGCTCCCCTGCATTGGCAGAGCCACATCGCGTTTTCACGGCTCCCTTTGTGCACTGAAGCCTTGAAAGCTGACATTTTTCTTCGTGTAGGGTATCAGTCACCGATTCCACGTCACCTTCAGCTGTCCGAAGTTGCTGGGCAGACTGGAATCTTAGGCACATCAACAGGTTGGCAGGCTGATCGTTCTGCTTGTATGGAGCTTGGCAGTTTTGTGAGTGCTCCCTAAGTCTTTTTCCTCTTGTGAAGTCCAATACACCTGTAGTGAGAAAGGGAGCTTTACCCCGTGAGCTCTTTATTGTGCATAATACGCTAAACTCATTCATTTGAGTTTACAGAGTGCTTCCAAATGCTCGGTATTATTATTTTTCAATAACATTCACTTATTATTAGAGCAGCTGGTAGCCCAAGCTCTAGTGAAGTGCCTGGCAAAGGATTCTATCATAAAACACTGGTTTCTAAGTTTATAGTTTCTAATTTGGCTGTGAAAGTGTGATTCTGGATGGAACTTGGCACTCAAATGCTCAGCTGGAGAGTAAACTTTTTATAATAAAAACATTGGTTCATTGGGTTTGCTATTTTAAGTGAGAAGAGAATTAACAAAGTTTTTACTCATTTGGGAAGCATAGAGAAGTCCTGTACTTTTTTGAAAATTAAATGTTATGATTTCGATAAAGGTTGAATGTGTTCTGTGACTTAATGTGTATTATTTTAAAAGCAAAGCCCAGTCTATGTCTCCGTGCTTCAGGACGCTGGGGTTGCTCTTGCAGGAACACCAGACCTAGATCTCACACAACCATTGATAGCACTTCTGATCAGAAGTTGGTGATGGGGTCCTTATTGCTTTTAGAAGTAAATAAAACTTTAAAATTCAGCCTATTCGAACTTGTTAAGAGACTTCATAATGTTTATCTAATCTGCCTGCATTCCACTTGTAAGGCAAGCTATTTTCATGTACTTTAATGAGTCAATTTTTTGCTGCTTCTTAATCCTGTTAGCTGCCTGGGAAGAATGATCAGAACCACAGCCAAGGAAGTCTTAGAACCAAAAAAAAGATGATGTTATGCTAGTCCGTGTCTGGGGAAGTGAAGGTGAGAATTAGTCTCCCGGCAGAGTTCCTGGACAAGTTTAGATGTTCCAGAAAGGGCAGCTAAATACCCTTCCAGCACAAGGAACTACTGAAAGCTCATCAAGTAATACAGAGGTGTAAGCTTCCCCTGCTTCGCAGGATGAAATCAGAGCTCATATGGATGGAGACTATTGTCTCTAGAGTCCAGGTTTCCCTGTTTAGGCAGTTGCCTATAACTTTTCTTCAATGGCTAGGCAGTTCTCATGCTTCCTTTTTCCAAAGAAATAGAACTTATCATTGTGGTGTCACTGCCTTGTATGATTTTATAGTTCCCTGTTAGGAGAGATGAGCCTTGATTTTTGGTGTCTTCTATCACAAGCTTCTTTATAGGTATAATCTCTTTTACATTTAAATTCAATCAAAATTTCACAGTGGCATCATCTCGTTTCACTTCTTAGAGCTGTCCAGCAGTCATAGAGGATTTTTTTTGTCCCTGGAATTAATACCTTTCAATGACCAGTCTAGTTTTGTTCGGGGTTGATTCATAACCATAAAACACAAAAGGTTGTTTTGCCAGTCATGGGTGCTAGACAGGTCCCAAAAACATCTATGTAATTTTGAAGACAAGGTCTTAGATGTCACTGGATAAGATTGTGGTTTGTAAACCTTTGACAGGCATTTCAGGATTTGTAAGTGTACCCAAGGAGGCTAGAAAGAAGATCAGAATTTGGTCCATTCCCCTCTGAAGAAAAGTTAAGCATAGATCTTTGCTGTTTGCCTTCTGATTATAATGACTTTTTAATTGACTACAAACAACTACGGAATGGAGGCCCATAATGGAAAGAATCTGTATCTCTTTGGATTTAAGCTCATGGCCTTTATTTCTTTATTGTCAGTATTTTGTTTATCTCTTTGTAAGAATGGGCAGTTTCTGCATTCCATTTGTTAGGAGGAATCAAAATGTCACTCAAGGAAGTTCAAAGTTAATGGTCATAAGCCAGTTCTAGTGATCAGATGAGTTAAACACAGAGGGTGCCTACCCCTACACACCACACCTACATTAGTACCTGCACCTGCATTTTTAGCTTGGATCAATGATGCCACAGCTTTCCAAGCAAATCTCTTCACTGTGGTCGCTCACCATGCTTTGGTTTCCATTGAGGAGCAGTTTCAGGTGAGACTTAGTCACCAGATTCTCTTCATCTGCTCTCAGGAGTGTGGTCTGCAAAGATGCCAGCTCAACCTATATCAGCTAGACACCAATAGCACAAAATAGATTCTATTTAGGGTTCTTGATTCAGGCAGGTGACCATTGACCATTCCCCTTTTTGCAACCACTTATTTTAGGTGCTTCAGAATGATTTTTTCTGGCGGAAGATAGAAAAGGTGCTTCTGCCTCTGCATGAGTGTTCCACTGATAAGGAGTAGCTCCACTTTGTGGGTGTTCTGTGATCACAGGCACAGATAGTCAAAACCCAAGGACCAGTGAGTTTGTGGTTGCCTGGCCTGCATCCTTAACACAGCTTTGGGATTTTGCTAGGCCTTACATCATCCTCACAATAAACTTCTCCTTGTCCACAGTAGGATGTATAATGACGTCCCTTGGCATGGACATTGAATAGAAATTATTCTAATTTTCCAAAGTCAGTTGAATAGTTAAATCTTATTGCGATAAACATTGCCTCGAAGTTTTTTTTTTTTTTTTTTTTTTTTTTTTTTTTTTTTTTTTTTTTTTTTNTTGGGTTTTTTTTTAATTTTCTTCACTTAAGTGTGCAGTTTCAATTATAATAATTGCTAGACTATTTTTTTAATCTCCAAATTTAGATTTTTCTCTCATTTTAAAAAGTAATCTATTATTTTAATAACTTATCTCTATAAACATTTGTCAGATGTGTGTAATCAACTCCTACTAAGCAAACACACTACTACTACTGATAGTTTTGAAAGACTGAGAACTTTTATTTTGTCGGCATCATGAAGGCTTCTGATGGAGTATACTGTGTAGTGCTAAACTTCAAGAAAAATTGGAGTCAGTGGACAGAATGTAGCAAGTCTGATCAGAGGTCTAAAAATGTGCTACATACACTGATACACAAATGAAGATTGAAAGCAGTGTTGTTACTTAAGCTGGAGAGGAGAAGGAACTGGTCTTTAAGGGTATAAAAGTTAAATGCAAAGATGAGAGGATTAAATGGTGTTTGTGAGGATAAACAAGAGGTAATGAGCTTAAGATGTGAATTCCAGTTAAATCCTGGAAAAAAAACAAGTTTCAAATAGTGAGTATAGATATGCAGAGCCTGCCTCTGCCTGGAGAAGGATGAAGGATGTTAAAAATAGGTGAGACTAACTTGTCAAGAGTGATAAAGCCCTAGGAAAGGAGTTTTCTTCTGCCTCTCTTTGTACAGATATTTGACATGGGAAGTTTTAACTTAGTTCTTCATGTAGTCCTTTCCACTCTTCAGAGCCCACACATCCTGCTGGCTCACAGCCTGCAAACTCACTGTTCTTCTCCTACCCACGTGTCATCAGCACCACTGCTCCTCCCCTAAATGAGCATTGCCAAAATGATCATATATGAGCATGTCTCCCACTGACAAGCTGAAGAAATGTTCTGTTTTACTATCTGGTTTAGTTGGTTCTGGCCTCCTCTTTCTTGTTAGCATGATTTTATCAGTGGGAAGCCCTGTTTCCGACATGGCTTTGCTATTCCCGCCCCACTTAATCACCTTTCTATTGTGTTTCAAATCTCTGCTGAAAGTAATTTTTCTGCATCATTTCTGTATGACTTTCCCTTCCAACTGCATTCTCTAGATCCATAATTAGAATATTTTATAATAGTTTTATCATTTTTATTTCTGTGAAATGTCAGTACAAGTTATTTGGATTGCATGAAAAATAAAAAGGTCATCACTGATTGATAGCATTGGCAAAAAGTTGTCAATGGTGTACCAAATCAGTGACAAATTTGACTCTTGGTGTATAAAATTTGTTTAGAGTATCTTTGCTGGTAATATGCAGGGAAGTTTGTAATCCTTTACAGACATTTTAATTTCTTCCATTATATTCTCCCATGTGAGGATGCTTCTTATCAGTGATATAAAAGAGAAAGGTGGGTTTTGTTAGTGTTATTGAAAAATCTGACTTTTATTACTGATTCTGTAGAAAGAATAAGAGAGCAGAACATACGAGAAGCAATAGACTTAAAAAGAGCAAGAAGTTTTGCAGCATTCCTGGAGATGCCTTTTCATTGCAGTGGGTAAAATAAAATCAAAATTTCCAGAAGAAGTTCTTTTGGTTTTCAATTCTCTTGTCAACTTTCCCTTACATATTATCAGATGTTGTTTATAGAGTATGAAGAAGGTCATGCCAAAAAGTACTCATCTGCCCAGAAAGTAAATAATTCAGACTTGGAACTTCTAAAAGACACAAGAAGAATAAAGTGCAGATCCTTCAAAGTATGAGAGTGCCTAAGTTCCATTGATTTTAATTCCCTCAAGGAGATTCAATGGGATTTTATGCCCTAAATTCCTTGAAAATATCTGCACACTCTGAATGGAATCAGCCCAAAGCACATTTATTCCTTATGATAGAAACAGATTGTTGTATTGTTTCTTGTTCACCCCCTCCAGTTTTTAAATGCTTCAACTGTTTTCCAAGTAGGATGGCTAAACAATGGCTAGAACAAAGACTATATAAAGTTCATTTTTCTTGGATTCATCTGGGTCTTTACTCCATTTTCCAAACGAAGCCCAGTCCTGCTGCACTAGGAGTTACCTGAACAAGTTCCCATGAAGTAAGCTGGTATGTGAGCATGACCATGTAGCTCCTCAATGCTAAGTGCCTATGTTCATGGCAACCTTGGGATGAAAGAAGGAAAGTAACTGGAAAATATCCTTCAGAGGAAAAAAAAAATACAAACCCTGTCACAAGCACTGTAAGAATATGGGCCGATTGGCAGTGCCAATGGTGTAGATGATGTGCCATGGTGCATTTTATCTCGCAAGGACTTGCTCCTGTGCATGTAGCCTTTGTGTAACAAAACCAGCTGGAGATAATGAGACCTAAAATGAGATCTTGTGAATGGCCTTGCCACGGTCTTTTGCTGAATTGGATCAGGAGGGCCATGTCTTTCTTTTGTCATATCACAGAGACACCAGGAGCTTGTCTTTGAGGCCCTGATCTAGTGGGTGGCATTCTTGCTCACGGCAGTGGAATTGGAACTAGATTAGTTTTAAGGCCTGTTCCAACCCAAACCATTCTGTAGTTCAATATCTAAACCACAAGATATTCTACATCTTCTTTTCACCCAAAGAGCTTTTCTTAAAGCATGTGTTAAGCCCTTCTTTTGCAAAGTAATTTAACAAAGTTATTAAATGCTAGGAAAAAAATAAAAGAATCAATGAATAATCTTCTCTTGCTGTAATCCTATAAAAATGTTGCAGGTGTACCTATTAGATTGGCTAATATTGCTGTACAACAAAGCAATAGCAGTACTTGTATTTGACCAACAAAACACCATGTGCTTTTTCTTGCTTCATTTAAAATAGTAACCCTGTTAAAAACATCAATAAAGCTGCTATATGTCAGAAGAGCCATACTTTAAAACACCGTTCATGAAATCACAAACACAAGACATGACCCCAGCCAGCTAAAAAGAAGAGAAATGTTCCTGTTGTCTCATGGAAAAAGTGAAACAGCTGTCCTTTTTTTCTCCTGGTCATCATATGGAGAGGTTCATACAATCCATCACATTAATACTGGGATTTTCTAGAATAAGATTACTGCAATTTTTTTTCCCCCACGTGCTCTGTGTGTGATAGGTAGACAGAAAACAAGAAATAGTTTACTTGCTTGCTGTAAAAAAACCCAGTGATTTTGGACATAGTAAATACAAAAAAGCATGCTTTCTTCTCTAGAGACTTAATTGAAAGCCTGCTGAAGTACATGGGCTCTCCTGAACTGCCTCCCAGGTTCACTGGAGGCAGGCAGTAAATTGCCCAAATTAAGTATTTCATGATTTTACTGTTAAGTTCAAGCCTTCTCAGGTAAAAAATCAGTTCACAAAACTACTTTATTGCCAGCCCCTTTTCCTCTTTCCCTATATGATGGCATGACTGGTTATCCTAATGATAAGGAGACTGTTGAACTTTCAGTTCCTACCATTGCTGGGAAGACTGAAAGTATAATATCCTTTGCCTTCAGAAAACTGTAACTGCTTTTCTCTCCCTGACATATGTATGGTTCCCTCAAACACAGCTATGCTTGTGGATGTTTTGATCTTCTTATAGGCAGAGGTGAGTTTAACAGGAGAGTTTCACCTCAAAGTGTCGGTGCAATGAGTTTATTTTGGCTCATAGCACAGAGAATTTAAAACAAAACAACAAATTAAAACTGTGAGGAATCCTTCAGGCACTCTGCCATTTCTCTTTTTCTTTTGCTCTTTCTTTTTCTTTTTGTGTTTAACAGGAGGTGGCAGTTGTAGCATTTGCAAAATAATAAGTACAATAATTTGACATTGTGATATGATTACTTATGTAAGTGCTTAGACATACAAATACCTAAGCACTAATGTCATCACTGAGAGTCATGGCAGTTATTTCAGCCAAGTTAATAAAAGATCATTACTATAACTATCTACACAGGACTGAACATGATGGGGAATCTGGGATATGAGAAGTCTAACAATAAAAAACACACTCAAAGTTTATTCTTAGGGTATTTGTGCACATTGTGATTATTCCAACAACAAATCAGAAATAATGCAGTGGGGACTTGATCTGTAGGGTTATTTAGAGATAGGATTATACAAGAAAATTTCACTATTCTTATCCATGTATCTTACTCCGTTTTCTCTGGTGAGGAATCTAAGCACAGTTAATTTAAACATGATTTCTCTCTAGTTTACATGCTCCTGGATCCTAACATAGAGATGTAAATAGCTGGGTGTGAACTTGCTAGGTATTATATTCAGCTGACACAAACAACCCAACCAGATAGTTCTGCATAGATAACAAACTCATTTCTACATTGGTTGGGAATCAGAACTCAGGTGATTGTTGTTCTTTTAATGATTATTTATTTAAATTGATCTAATTCAAATACAGAGTTGGTCCCAGTCTGTGGCTGGCTGGACAAAATTCACAAGTTAGACAAAACTTTGGGGCAGGAGTTAGTCCCATTTCCCTGACTCATCTCGAACCTCACAGGCATGACTTTTCCATGGCACTCTGCTATTGCTTCTTTTTTCATCCAGAAAAAACCTGCAAAAACAAGCCTTGCCGAGTTTTGCAGGGGCCAACAAATCTCAATCCTGGCAGATAGGAGAGGAGGTAAATAACAAAGCGAATTTCAAAATTATATCAGCAGGAATGTCTCACTGAATGGGCCTGCCTCCAACCTACTGTAGAAATTTTAGATGCTATCTCTCTGGGCTCCTGGGTTCAAAGAGAGCAGCTGTCCCTGAGTTAACCAGGAGCAACTGCACCCAACAGACCTGCTAAAATCAGTATTTCCTACTGTGGCCTAGAACTCAGTCCAGTACTGATGGGAACATAAGCCCTCCACACAAGCCCCTCATTGAACGGAACAGCAAAACTCTGCATCAGTGAGGTTTCTGATGGAATGTGGGGATAGTGCATACAAGACACACGGCAATGCCATGCAATGTCACTGCAAGTGTGTCCAAGCTCCTTCCAAAAGGAAGGTCAGTGTCTAGATAGAGCAGCACCAAGACTGAAACTGGAAGCCCTTTTTTAAAACAAACACCATTGCAAGAAAAGGATCTGATACATTCCAGAGGGATATCCATACTATAGTTTGAAGACACATACTCCTGGAGCTTTCCTTCCAGAACACCTCTCCTCCTCTGCACCAGCACTGAAAGCTGTGGTCAGATTGGTTGACTGAACCAGCTGAAAAACAACCATCCCAAAAAGAACAAAACCACTAGTTTTCACCAGTCACACAAACACACATTTGATTGCTGACACTGATAAATGAGTGGCAATGGAAGAGTGAAGGCAGAGAGAAACATGGGGCCTTCCATAGCAGCAGCAGCAGCAGAGTCTGAGATCAGCATAACCTACTTGTGAAACCTCAATCCTGAGTGCCAGTTGCTGAAATTCACACAAGGAAGGCACCACATTTACTCTCTTAGAGAGAGTAATTCTGGGCTGAAATAAAAATTACCATGAAGTTAAGTTCTCCTTTGAGATAGAAACACCATGGCCACCAGCTCTCAAAGCTGCTTGCCACCTTCAGCAGCCCTGCTGATCACAGTTTCAGAGCTGCCACAGTGGGAGGAAGAGAGCCTTCCTTCTTTCGCTTTGCAGCCAACACACAGTATTTCAAAATCAGAAGGACTTGGCATAGATCTGTCTTTACTGGCAGTTTGTTTGCATACTATGTTTACTTATGACAATGAAGTACCGAAGAAAGACGTTTGAAGCTGATTTATCAGTAATTATCAATGTCTAAGGCCATTACAGAGCAGCCTGTAACAGGCTTTGTCAGTCAGTGGGATCTGGCCTGGAGCATCAACAAGGTATGAATGGAGCCCAAAGCTTTCCTTTTACCTCTGGAAACAAAGAAGGAAAATCCATGTATGACTTCTTCACCCATCCCAGACCTAACCAGAGTTTCTCTTACCCAGCAGACTAGCAGGAGAGGTTCCACTGCAGTAGGATCACTAGCCAGCAGAGGCAGTGGTAGGACAGGTAAAAGGTCCAGCGAGACTCCTTTCCCTCACTGCTTGCTCTTGCTAACTCGCAAGTGTCTGGCGGGTTGGTTTTGAGACTAGATGTGCAGGAACAGCTGGGAGCATGGGGGACGAGGCTCCCCTAATGTCATTCTTCACCTTCCTCACTAACACGTCTCCAAAGCTCCGAGTCACGTTGTAGCCACACCCAAACTCGTGACATGCAGCTTACCGCACCTCTCTCCCCATGAGCTCCTCGAGGCTCTTCAAAGTCATCTGACCCCTGAGCACTTCCGAGCTTCTGGCTTCTATTGACTCTCCTAAATACTTTCCAGGATTAAAGAAGCACAGCAGAGAGGTACACACATATCCACAGAACTGAAACCTGTTGCAGGAGATTGCTATAGCTTCATACATCTTAATGACTGAGTTTCATTAATAGCCGCTGTGTCCTACGAATTTGACCAGATCCCAGCTGAGCTGGAAAACTTCTGTGGAGAAATCCCTGGCACCACATTTGTTTATCTTTGTCAACAATTTGTCTCATTGTCTCTGTCATTGATGAAACCACAAATAGTGTGCCAAGATCATTTGCCTCAATAAAAATGACAACAAATTTAAGAAGCACAGATATGTAAGCTGCATTTCAATCTTTATCAGTGACACCCAAAACCAAACTGTAACCATTAGCTTTCAAGGACAGACTATTAAAATAGGTTCTCCACCTCAACAAGATAAACCTGTCCATAATGCATATTTGTGTCCACGAAGAAATCACTTTGATCCTGGAAAGTGTT
>VYZR01053810.1:0-10219 GCA_013400675.1 Oxylabes madagascariensis | reverse complement strand
ATGGGCTGGGTAAAACGAGAGAGAAGGGAATGAAGAGGCTGAAGGTGGGGGAGAGGAGAACAGGAGGTGAGGGGAGGGAGCAAACCTTTGGCACGGCACAAGGAGCACAATAACTCCAGGATTTCGGAGAGAGGTGGCCTCACCCCCCTGTCTTACCCATTTAACACATATTTAGTCACATTTAATCAGCTCAACTCCATCCTTGATGAGCTGAGCCCTTCCCTCGGAGATTCCTTTGCTTGGGCCCCCTGGATAAGGCCCCTGTGGAGGTGCTGGTTTCCCTCTGATGGTGCTACAGGGAACCCAAAAAACCTGCTTAGACCCTGTATCCAAACTTTCAGTGGGCTGAACTTAGGGACATGAACCCCAAGGCCATGTCCAAATACCCACACTTGCACTGTTTCTGCTGCAAATCCTGTTATTGCCTTTATTAGCTCTGGAAAGTTAATGCTGAAGATAAACCAAAAGCTGCTTTACCTCAGCATTTCCCTTTCTTATTACTTTTTCAGTTTGGCCCAAAAAGATCTGCACAAGCAACCAAAAATTCTATTTTCTCTCAGGGAGTAGTAAATGGGAGGTATTTTCAGGTATTTTTCAGTAGGACAGGGAGGTATTATCATTATTAGCATTTTTGCATTCCTCTGACACATTAGTTGTTCTTTTCCAACATCTCATAGCTTTTGAAGATTTTTCTCTTTTTTTCTTTTTTTTTTTTTCTTTTTTCTTTTTTTTTTCTTTTTTGAGATAGATTTAACAACAAAAGGCTGCTAAAATTGGAAACTGTGTGAGACACTTCGGTATTATTCAATCGGAGCCAAACCTGACACTGCAGACAGTTCTTGTTTAAGAACTTTCATTGAGGGAACATGATCACAGCACAAAACAAAGGAAAATGTCAGTTCCTCTTGTTCTGTGTTCATCATTTAAGTCTCACAAGGTACCCGAGGAAATAGGTTCAGGTTTGAGATGTTTGATCTGCTCTGTGCAGTTATGAGTTATTTTTATAATGCATCAAGGCAAGTAATAAACAAAACATCTTTTATTAGATCATTATTCTCTTAAATAGTTTAAATAATGGTTTCTAGATTAGTTCAGGCTATGCTTATACTTATGTTTTTCATTGGAAATCCTCAGTCTGTAAATATTCTTAAAGTGATTCTTATTGAAATCTGGAATTTCATGCTACAAGAATACAAACAACCAGTTGAGATTTTCCCTTTGGGGGACACAGAAGCAATGAGCCCATAAAAAAACCCTACATATGCATTATTAACAGCTGAAAAGATTGGATAAGCATTTTTAAGTCTCTTTTCTATACAGAATCTGCTCTTTTGGGTTTCTACCAACTCTTTTTTAAAATAGGGTAGCTGCTGTTATCTCAAGGTAACTTACATTTCTCCCATTACAATTCAGAATATATTCATGATTTATGCCCTAAAAAGAAAAACAGCAGTTTCTTAAGAGTTTGATCCAAAGGTCTCTGCATTGGTAAGAACATTTCCACTGAAAATAGAGCTTTTCACCATGCATTAACTGCACACAGCCACCCCACCTGCAGATTTCCATGGCAGAGCATACATAAGATTATCCACTCTGCCTTGAAGACCTTTTGCTGAGATGTAATTTATGCTGGTTTGTCCAAGCCTAAGTAAAAAGCTTTCAAAGCTTCTCAGTGTCGCATCCCTGCCTCACTTTGTTGCCAGGATATTCTCCTTGATTTTCCAGGGTGAACTTACACTTGCTTGATTTCACAGTGCAGGCAGGAAAATGCTGGGTGGAAGTCTGAAATCCTCCACTGCAATTACCTGCATCCATAATTTGTCAGAACATCCAAGCTGAGCTTCTCAAAAGCAGGCTGCTTGTTGGCTGGAAAACACAAGAGTGGAAGCTCTGGTGGTGTTCAGTCAGCCCAACTCATTGTCTTGGAATAGATTAATTTTTTACTGGAATCTGAGGGAATCAAATAAATCTTTTGACTCTCTGTGGGATCTTTGTAGTGGGAGAAGAAAATTGAGCTGTTAGAGTTCACCCTCTGGAGCAAAGGAACTAAGAAAATATAGCTGCCTTTAATCATGTAATCACACCACAACCTTGCTTTGCTGCCACTTTGGTTCTTTAGATACCCAAATTTATTTATTTTATAAATAACCTAACCCATTTGAGTATCCTTAACTTCTAGTGGTGACAGCGGCATCTCCTTGCCACTGTCACCACTATAAGTTAAGGATACTCAAATTCCTGCAGCTCTGAGTTTTTGCTGCCAAAGGCAGGATTTGTTTAAAAAGTTTTCAGTTTCATGTTCTCTGCAATAGAATTTTGCAGTCTAAAATTGTGAAGTTCTTCAGGTTAAGTAAAACTGAAAACCTGAGACTTGCTGCAGCTTAGATGTTACTTCAAATGTCAAAACCATAAAGTCTACCTTTCTCTCTCTCTTTTTTTTTTTTTTCATAGATATGAATATTCTCTCTCCTGCAAATGCTCTTTTTTTTCCTCTCCTTATCTTGTTCAAATTATATTTTATTTATTTATGGTCTGGTAGATACAAGAGCATCAAAAACTGTTCCTGTTTACTGCGCAGCAGACAGTAACATTTATCTGCTGGTTCTGCTGCTAAAAGGATTTCCTACACTCAGAACCACCACACACCATCCCCACTGTTTAATATGTGAATATTTGTTCCTCCCACTTAGAGAAGGACACTGCATTTGCTCTGTGAGCTTTGTCCCTTGAGTCTGAGGGGACCTGACAAGCTCCTCTAGAACTGCTGCTTGATTTTCTGCCTGGAAAAAAAACCCAGAGATTTTTCCATACATATTTCACAGACCAAGTGTGAATGACGAGTAAGTTCAACAAAAATTATGATAAATGTAAAAAAAACCCCTCAATTCTAGAACCCAGGGAAATAAATTCAGTTCCTCCTGCTGCTGATGCAAATTTCCTCCATGTAAGACATCTTAGAGCTCCTGAGAGTGTTTTATGAGGTCTGAACACATTAATGAGCCCAACTCACCCCTGCTGCTCCATAACCCCAGTGAACCCAGCTCAGGCACTCCCCCCTTGAACTCTGCTCACTCCATCTATTCAAATATTGTATTTTAAGCTCATTCCAGCTGATGCAAATTGAAATCTCCTCTTGTGCCAAGCACAGGATATTCCTATAAAATACATTCTGAGCCATTCAAGTGCTGGGATCACTGCAAGGGAGTGCAGATTAGTGCTCAGCTTTGAGGTTGAGGATGAAGCCAATTTGCTGGAGATCACACAGTGCTGGGTTCTGCACAAAATTGTCTTTATAGGCCCTGCCCCAAAATTTAATTCTGAAAAACCAGAAAAAAAGACAGTTGGGACCAACCTCCTTTCTTGGGACAGGCAAGACAGAAAAGGAAACATAAACAAGATATGCATTCTTTCTTATTTTGGGACAGGGAGGCAGGAAAAGCAACTCCTGCAGGCTTAGGCAGGCCTTGCATAAAGCTTGAATTCTAGTAATAGTAAAATAGTGCAATAACACAGAGTATCTCATTGTTCAAAGCCTTTAAAAAGGGCTGCTAAGCTATTTTTTTTCCTTTGTTGGATAGGTTTGCAGATAGAAATGGAAGTTCCTATGGAGTTTTTCCAAACGAAGAGCTCCTGCTCCTTCCAACAATCCCTCTCCACTTAAAATAAGCCCTGCTTTTGAGAGCTGAGTATAGGCTACTGCTGGAATGAATAGCACATAATGAGAGCTGCATTTGCCTACACATCATAGCCCCAGAACCTGTGTCTAATTCATTACTGCAAAGCATTTGGAGATGTCACGAGGAGGAAAGACACTCCATAAAATTAAATTCTATTATTCCCATTTAATAATGTTTCGAACATGAAACTGTTTCCGTGTAGTTTGAAAAGTAATTGAAGATATCCCAAGATAGATTACTCTGAGCTAAAATTTCCAAAAAGGTTCTTTGTTTCTTGCTCATCGAATTTGTACTTAGTGATGGAGGAGCTATTGCCTTCAAGGATGTGTCAATTGAATTACCAGGGATTTGCTACTTCAAAAGTGAGAAAGCTTCATAAAATGATGTGTAATGGATATAATGGATGTGAGTTCTGATCCACAGCTGATGAAATACTGTTAGGAATTTTAGCCGAAGTTCTGGATTACTTCAGCAGGTTCCCGGTGTGTTGGTGAACCTCTGCACTTGTGAGCTGACAGAAGTACAAGAGATGTTTTAGCCATGCAGGAAACAAAACAAAAACACTCCCCTGAGGGCTGTGCGGGCTTTCAGAGGGACAGGCTGGAGACATGGGCAGAGAAGAACTGTCTGAAATTCAACCAGGGCAAAGTCAGGGTCCTGCTCCTGGGAATAAATAACTCCAGGCACCAACACGGCCTGGGGGTGACCTGGAGAAGGATGTGGGAGTCCTGAGGGACACCGAGCTGTCCCTGAGCCAGCAGAGCGTCCTGGGGCCAGGAATGCCAATGGGATCCTGGGGGGCATCGGGATGAGCATTCCCAGCAGGTCAGGGGTGATCCTGCCCCTCTGCCCAGCCCTGCAGGCACCTCTGGGTGCTGTGCCCAGCCCTGGATCCTCAGCACAGCAGGGACAGGAGCTGCTGGAGCTGAGGAAGGGCCTGGAGCATCTCCGTGCCCAGGAAAGGCTGAGGGAGCTGGGGCTGCTCAGCCTGGAGAGGAGCCCCAGCTGAGAGGGGCCCTCAGCCCTGGGTGTCCCTGGGTGTTCCTGAGTGTCCCTGTCTGTCCCTGGGTGTCTCTGGGTGTCCCTGGGATGGCCCTGCTGGAGCAGGGAGGTGGCACCAGTGACCCACTGTGGTCCCTTCCAGCCTGACCCATCCTGTGACCCTGTGAAAATAAATATAATGATCTCATTAATTCGTGCCAGCTGAAGTCAACAGCCACTGGAGAGAGAGTTTCAGGATGTGCCCTTGTCCTTCCATTAGAAAAATCACGAGGAGTTCATCCACTGTCTTGTCCAAGAATATTCCATTACGAGACAAGTGACCTAGGAACTCAATGTTTTGATTTCTGTCTGGAATTTGATCCAATCTTCTCCTGCTCGACATTGAAAATGTTATTTTTGTGCTGCCTGGTTGGCACTCCTGATGTCTTCTTGTACCCTCTGACAGAAGCATGGCAGACTCTGCAGCACAGGGTGTCAAACAAGGAGAATTTTATCCACAAGTGCCTGATTTTCTTTGGCTGAGAAGGGAAAGAGTGACGTGAAAGCCACACTTTCCATGTTGCCCCTTCAAACCCATAAATGTTGCAACATGATAATAATTTGAGATTAAATTCAGTGCAAGGCAGGACAACACAGCCTCAGATATTGTAGGACTGGGCAACCACTCTTTTGTCTAAAGGAAGTTGATAGAAAGGAAATAGCGTAAAAAAAAAAAAAAGAAAAAGAAGAAAACAACTCCATTAGAAAATGACAGTTTGCATCTTCTTTCTTACACCCTCAGTTGAATGAAAGACCTCACAAACAATGCAAAAAGTACAAAGCAGCATTTTAAATGGCCCTTTTTTGTTAGCTGAAGTTATGGTGCTTCACTTAATTTAAATTTCACTCATCCCTCCTTGCGCCACAACATCTCCTATTGCTGGCACTTCAGAGAGTGCACATCATTCCAAGTATGAAAAGCAGAATTTGTTGCTTTTTAGGCACCCAGGAAGTCAGCAACCAGGTGAGACATCCACACACAACAAGAGCAGGGTCTGGCCCTGCTGCTCCTCTGATTTCGTGGAAGATTTGGGTTCTTCACCTCAGAGCAGGCACCGGCAGCAAAAGCCCAGGGATTCAAAATTCCCTACAGAAATCACTCCATGCTGACTCCACAGCTACAAAAAAAACTGAAATATGAGCATCACTGTGTTAGGAGAGATAAAAAATGAGTCCTGCATTCCTTGATGTGTTTTCTAAGGTGGCAATTCTTGTTTACCCAGTAATCTCCAGAGGAAATACAACCACAGTCAGCCCTTAAAGGCAGCTCCTGTCCTGAAATGAAACACGGTGTTGTTTGCTCTTTTTTTATCTTGTTTCGTTTTGTTGTTTGCTTTTTTTGTTGTTTTGTTTTGTGGTTTGGATTTTGGGGTTTTTTTTGAAGGCAGCGAATCTCACTCTGCTGTCAGTCTGTGTTCAAACTCACATCTGCTAAAATCAGGGAACAAAAAGTATGTTTTACTGTTTGATTCTCCCCCAAGTTAATCTGCTAGAACTCATTCTGTCAGAGAGGATGGAATTCCTTCTTTATCTGCCATCAAAAAACAAATTTCTTAGAGGTGTTCTAGCTCCCTTAAAATATTCTAGTTTGAAGAAACAGATGAGTGGAAAATTTTTCCTAATTTTCAGACCTTCATGGGTGTATGTGTGCACATCCTAGTGATCATTAGAGAAAAGGACAAAATTTGACATAATAATTTCACAGAGTCTTAAGTTCATTCATAACAGTAGCGAAGGTTAATTTTTTCAATAAAAATATCTGAAAATCAGATGTCATTTAAAAAAATTAATATTCAGAAATTACATGCATACAAACATACTTTTAGCTACTAAAGGAAGACCAGAACTTTGGTAGTCCTGGGCATTTCTTTTAAGAAAAGTAAAATAAACTCAAAAACCTCTAAATTTGTCCTTAGGTATTTTATTTAATACTTTTACTTTGAAATGAAATGCCATTCAAGTCTCCTTTGTCATGAGACACTTCATCATTAGTAAAAAATATTTAATAATAAGCAGGAGCAAAGTAATAATATTTAATATCAATTTTTTATTGGTCTAATAAATCTGGCCCTCCGTCTTCAGGGCTCAAATGGATCTTTCCCAACTGTTCACTCCTGATAAACTCTGAGTTCTGTAGCAAGAGGAGGTGTTTTAAGGTCACATTATAAATCACCACGGACACAAATTCCTGATGGTTTTCAGAGTGCTGTGCTTTCCTTTGATGATTAATGCCATGCAAAGAAAACTTTCATAGAGGACCTTTCTATCTGTAAAAAAAATTACACTTTTGTGCTACTTCTTTCTTCATTCCTTCCTTTTTTTTCCTTTCATAGGAAAGCATGAATCTGATGCTGGATGCTACATTATCAGCATGGCTTAGGGCATTGTCCTCACTCAGATCCAGGACATAACCTTAAACCTTTCTTTTCATATAAAATGCTCTCAGGGGTGTATGAATGCAGTTCTAAGCATTATCTGCTTGTTTCATGAATGTTAATGGCTCCTATTACTGCGACATTTGAGCTTTTTTATTGGCTTTTTTTTTGTTTTCTTTTTACAGTAGAAGTCCAACTTTTTGAAGTGCAAGTAGTGGCTCGTTTGATATAGTAAATATTTCTTTAGGTTTTCGTACCAGATAAATACCTGGACTGGGATAAGGTACAGAGGAGAAAGGAGAGGCTGTAAGGGGAAGCTGAGGGAGCTGGGCAAGGGGCTGAGCCTGGAGAAAAGGAGGCTCAGGGGGGACCTCACTGCTCTGCACAACTCCCTGCCAGGAGGGGACAGCCGGGGGGTCGGGCTGTGCTGCCAGGGAACAGGGACAGGAGGAGAGGGAACGGCCTCAGGCTGGGCCAGGGGAGGCTCAGCTTGGACAGCAGCAGGAATTTCCCCATGGAAAGGGTGCTCAGGCCTTGGCAGGGGCTGCCCAGGGAGCTTTGGAGTGCCCATCCCTGGAGGTGTCACCTGGAGGTGGCACTCAGTGCTCTGGGCTGGGGACAAGGTGGGGATGGGTCACAGGTTGGGGACTTGATGACCTTGGAGGGCTTTTCCAACCTCAGGGATCCTGGGGTTCTAAGGTAGAGGTGGACAGACTTCAGCTCCCCTGGAGTTAGGAAATGATCCTGTCTTAGATAAAGCACAGGGGGTTCCCTTGAGCAGCCTGGCACCCCTACAGCAGGGTCTGCTCATGTCACACCCAAAGGGCCTTGGCAAACCACATTTTCCTGCCAAATAACACCTGTCAAGGACAATTCTCAGGCTGTGCCTCTCCCCAGGGCTGTTTTTAGCACAGACCCAGTCAAAGAGAGATGTCACCATGCTGACTCCCATCCCCAGCCATTCCAGCAGCCATAGAAGGTCACTTTGCCCAAAAACCTGCACCTTGTCCCAGAGCTAAGGAGCTTCTGTTTGAGGATACTGCCCACTAAAGTCATATTTTTTGGTAGAAATTCTCTCCCGTACCGAGGTTTTTTGAGGAAAAAAGAGCTGAGATCTGCTCACCCATGGCCCAGGAGAGCCACTCTCACAGCCTTGGCACAGATGCAGGGTGGGGAGGTGGGGCTCAGAGGAATCAGAGAGGTCACAGCAGCCTCACCACATCCTCTCAAAACCACTTAATTGGAGTTTCAAGGGCTTTGCAATTTTCATTTAGCCCAAACTTTGGCCCTGAAATCAGGAGATTGGGCCCAGCCTCCACTGCTCTGGTTGAGCTGTGCCATGGGATATTGAATTTTCACCAGATTCAAGGGCTCTTGATTGACCAAGCCTCTGTCTTGGTTACAGCAGCTACAAGTGTCTGAAATGGGAAAAAAAAAATTAAAAAATAATGTAAGGGTCAAGAGACAAAGACTACCAGATTTGACTGGGAGTCCCTCAAGTATCTCAGTTCACCTCAGCATCAGCCCAGTGCTGCACCACACACTCCAGCTCCCATATAAAATCTATTTATTTGCAAATAAGTGCTTTTTTCCTGCAGTGTAAGTGGTTTGTGGGTTGCTCTTTTGTCAGGAAGGCCTAACACACTTGAGTATTTTAGCAGAGAGTGAAAACCAGAGGAGGGTTTCCTCCTCCGTTATCACTTTGGTTGAATAGTTTCTATTTCTCCAGCTAGCTACACACAGATAAATAAATACAAGCTTCACACTTCATAGTAGAAAAAATTGAGAAATTACAAGGAAAAAAAAAAGCCCACAGAGGTTCAGACTATTTCGGAGTGAATCAAATCCCTCAATAAAATAGAAATATGTAATGGATGAATATCTCTCCCTCACATTGCCACTTGCACTCAGGTGTATTTCTATTTCTATATTACATATACATATTTGTTTTTCATTTTGTCTGTTCCCCCAGGAGAAGCCCCAAAGAGAAACAGAGATGGCCAAATTGACAGAGTCGATGAGTGAGTACAAATGGGAAGTTCAACCACTTCCTTTTTCCATCTGTACCCCTCCCTCTCATAAAGCCACAAACCCAGAAGGCAGTGCTTGCATACGGGGATCTCATTCAGCCCTGTCTTCACTCCTAAATTCATCATAAATCATTCCACTCCTTAAAAAAAAAAAANAATTCAACAAAAAACATTCCCCCCCTTAAAAAAAAAAAAAAAAAAAAAAAAGAAAGAAAATAGGAATCCCCCGTAATGGGGATTTTCTTCATGCACTGCTTGAATCGCATCTGTTTGGGCTGAAATCCAGCAAAGAACCTGCTCCATGTTTGACTTTGTGAGTCTGAGGGGTTTTTTTAAATAGAATGTAACTAATTGTGGATTTAATAAGTGCCTAATTTACTTGATTCATGTGTTCCTTTACAAGCTCACAGAAGGTCACTCTAAATCCAGTGCAATTATTCAGGATTGTTCCCTGCGCCGCACTCATCCAACAGGAATTATGCCCAGAGATGTATCTGGAAAGCTTTCAGTTGGTTTCTCCGGTTTATGAGAGGTTTGGGTTGTCTTAAATGTGTGCCCAGCAAGAAACAGTTTGTATTTTTGCCATATTTTGGGATCTAGGTGATGGAGTAGAGACTGTAAGCTTTTGTAGCTGGGAGACTCAGGCCGGATAATTTATGTGTGGACAAAATCTGGAGACCATTTAGGGTGAGATCCTGGTAGACCACTGCCTCTTACCCAAAATTTATCAGCTCCAAAGCCTATGGAAGTTTAAATAATTTTACTCCAGAGGAAGAAATATTTCATTCTGCTTCACCAGAGATTAAAGACAGAAACACAGATATGCACAATTTGTTTATATCAGAAATTTCTTTCCAGTTGCTTTTTTCTGCTTGTGTACAGAAGGCCTGTTCCTAGGGCAGCACTTCCCTGACTTTTTACTCTCCCAAATCCCTTGGTCAGCTTTTGAAATCATTCCCTATATCTCTTACCTGTGTCATTGCAGGGCAGAGCCACCACTACAAGCTATAAAAAAATGATTTCAGTATCAGAAACAGCCAATCCCACAAAAAAGTGCAGCTGGCCTGGGAGATCTTAAAGATCTTCTTGTTCCAAC